>JAXQQM020073632.1:0-12320 GCA_034641835.2 Pinus albicaulis | reverse complement strand
CCGTATACGGTGAGCTATTTCTCGGCCTAATAGTTTGTCAGGAACGTACAAGGGAAAAACATGAGTATCAGTGATACTTCCAAATATTCGAATATAAGTGAATTTTTCTTCCTCAAACCAACTTCCTACTGAGGTTAGGTCAGTGCTGGCCTCATCAGATAACCTCGGAGCAGATTTATTGAATATAAATTGATGAACTGGAAAAATGAATCCATGACAAATTCTGTACATGTGGTCTTTGTAATAGGATTTCCACAGATATTTGTGATAAATGTGGATAGGAATTGGACTTTGAAGAGTCCATTTCCAGCCTAAAATAGGGAACTCATAATTGAAACAGATGGTATCAATGATATAGGCACTCATATAAAATGGGGATATTATCCTGGTAGTTACAAATCTATTTTTCCTATAATCAAGAATTTTACTTGCCATTTTATCATATAGAATGGTTGCCCAATCCATAATATAGGAATTAACAACAGCTTCAATTAGGGGCACCATCTCAATGGAAAAATTTTCAGAGTTGACAGTTCCAAATAATCTGCACATCATAGCTGCAGCATAACAGTCGGGAGATGCCAAAGATTCTATGGAGTACATACCTGAAGATTCGTGCTTATGATTTTCAAGAAAATGTCTCCAATCTCTAATGGGATCTGACTCCACTTCATTTTCTTTGGCAAAATTTTCCAAAAATGCTTTGTTGTAGATTTGCTGAGGGTTTGGTAAGTGATACATATTTTTTATATCTTCCACTTTGAAAGACCCGAACATCCTTCCATCTATCGTAAAGAATGATCTGTCTGTTATATTGATGTTTTCTATAACCCATCTTACCAAGTCATTATATGGGAGAACATTTGCACGGGCTGCTACTTTATGAAGGTAGGAGCTTGCCAATTCTTTAAGAGTGCTCTCAGACTTTTTATCTGAATCTTCTTCCAGCTCTTCTTCTGAAATTATCGTTGGATCCTCTGCTTCCAGTAAATTATAAACTCCTTCCCATGAAGTTTTACCAAGACCCGGACATGTTGAATCAGTCACTAACACAAATTTAGCTGGTTGCTCTTTCGGGATGACGGGGAGCTTCGCTCTCTTGGATTTCTTAGTCATTTTCACGACTCATAGATTTTTCTCAGGTCTGCACAATGGAACAGAGTAACCAAAATGACGAAAAAACTCTTTTAATAATGAATACCAACAAAGAGAAGCCAATGGCATTTAATCACAATAAAGATGATGGATTAAAGAAGTATTATCCTATTGAAGTTGAAATCTGCGACGGGATTTAACCATGATTATCTATTAATGACTTTCTTGAATAGTGTGAGATTTTAATGCCATTGTAGGTTGTCTCTATCGCACATTCATAACAATCATTTTAAAGCGTTAATACCATAATCTTTTAAGATTTTCCGATCAACGATAATCGTATATCAGAGATCAGAAGTTTTAAATATCAGGTTTATGTATTTCCATTTTACATTTGCGATGTGCGATTATTGCTGAGCTGGAAAGGATGGCGCGATGCCTTTTAAAACATAAAAATGGTTTATTTTACTTTTTCATTGAGGAGCGCTTTTATGAAATAATGATATCGCATCGCAGATTTTAAGCGGAGTTTTTTTGGATATGAGTTATGCGCTTTAGGTACATTGAAAGTACAACGAAGATGATGAGCTTAGTGAAAATGAGTCGCCTTCACTAAGTGGGCCCGCAGGCTAGTTTTGGCGCAAGTCTATTTTTAGACATATGGATCATGGTCTATGAGTTGCGGGATGCTATTTTTGGATGATTGGTCAAGTTGGTAAAAATAGATGGACCTCTATTTTTAGACATTGGGCGAAGTCTATTTTTAGACTGCCAGTCTAAAAATAGATCAGTCAAATATTATTAGCCCTTAATAATATTTGGACTATAAACATTATCTTATCCTCTTGGAGCACTTCATTTTGATGCTTGGATGTGGCACATGCAGCTGACAGAAGGAAATACGCTTTTCCTAAGGGTTAGTTGAGCTATTGCATGGTTGACTTCAGTTAGAACTCATGTGGCAGAGTTTGGTGGAGTTGATGAGACGGTTGGTGGAGTTGTGTTCGGTTTAACTTAGTTGAACTAGTTGTATTTAGTCTAACTGAAAAATACACTAGTGATGAGTGGTGTGAATTAATTATTAATTAATCCACTAATTATTAACTCATAAATCAACTAAAGAACACATCAGTTAACTGCAATGCATGGACAGTTCAGTGGAGACCAGTGTTAGAGGTGGGTGAAAGGGTGTGTGTGACTATCAGTTGTGACCATGATTGTGCATTAGATTTGCACACCAATTGATGGAGATTGCCAATGAGGATTGCGCAGTTGGAGCTAGTGGGATTCGAACTTGGATCTCATTCATTACTCACTTGGATTGCGCAGTAGAGGCAGGCAGACTTGTGGAGGAGATTTGAACCTGTGACTTGTTCATCTTCATAACTAGTTTTTGTGTGTAGCATTGAGATAGTGCTGAGAGCTGTGAGAGCTTTGTGCTATGTATTGTTACATGTTCTCTATCATTATAATATACAGATAGTTGGGGGTTTTCATCTATTGCTTTCCCCATTACATCCTGTGTTGATATGTGTGCTTGATTATGTTTTAATGAGCGCATGCAACTGCTTTCTATTTCTGCATATTGATGATCAATTGTAGAAGAGGTTATGTATTATGCATGAAGCTTAAATAGTGTGTAATCAGGATAATCTCGGTGAATAATTCAGCAAATTATTCAAATTTCTACATGGTATCGGAGCAAAGAATTGATCATCGGGATCTATTACAGTGATTGCAATTATTTCGGTAGACAGAGTCTGTAACGGTCCAGGTAGCCTCTGGATCCATCCTTTCCTTGAAAGGTGATATATCCAGTAAATTCCCTTACAATCGATCTTTGTGCTAGAAATAATTTGTTCTCACAGATCCAAAAGCAGCTGAGTTTTGAGCTTGGAATTCGAATTTTGCAGCAGTTTGTTTTCTTGGTGCTAGAGTTGAAATGTCTTTCAACGGATTGCGATTGGAATATGCCCTTGAGGGTAGTTCGAATTATGTTGCATGGAAGGACAGAATGGAGGCGGTATTATATGATAACGGGCTGAAGGAGTTCATAGATGTTGAGATCCCAAAGCCTACTGATGCTGCTCAAGTTGAGGCTTGGCAAAAGAAGATGGCGAAATGTCGAAGGATTCTGTTGGAGGGCGTGAAGGATCACATTGTATCCAGCCTGCATGGAAAATCTTCTCCATACTTGATGTGGAAAGCGTTGACAGATCTATTCCAGAGCAAGAGCGACCAGAGGAAGTTGGCGCTCAAGGATAAACTCAGAAACATTAAGATGGAGAAAGGCGATAGTATCGCCAAGTACCTCACGAAGTTCACTCAATGCAGAGATGAGCTGGGAAGTGTGGGGGTGACTGTCGATGATGAGGACTTGGTGGACCTAGCTCTCCTTGGTCTTCCGAAGAGTTGGCATTCCTATCAGGACTCTGTCAATGGTCGGGAGAAATTGCCGGGATGGGAGCGACTTTGGTCGGATCTCATGCAAGAGGAGATAAGGCGGACTACCAGGGACGGATCTTCATCAAAGGTATCTGATGAAGAAAATTGTGCTTTGGCTGCCAAGGAAAAGAAGGGGAAGAGCAAGAAAGCTTCTCAGTCTGGTGCGAAAGGCAAGAAGCAAGACATGTCCAAGGTGAAGTGCTTTCACTGTCACCAACACGAACATTATGCCACAAATTGTCCGCAGAAGAAGAAAAATAAGCATGCTGCTGGATCTGCAGCGGGAGAGGCCTTAGCCTCACAGTTTGAGCTGGATTTTTCGCTGATCGCATGCTTGGTTTAAAGTGTGATGGGATCAGTATGGTTCTTGGATAGTGATGCATCTTTTCACATGACCGGAGATTGGGGTTTGTTTTCAGATCTGGAGGAGAAAGATCTTGGAGTGCACATCGAGATGGGCGATGATGGTAGATTCAGTGTGACCGGTATCGGTACCATTTCCTTTGAGAGGGAGTCTGGTAAACCCTTCGTATTTAAGGAAGTATTGCATGTTCCAGGATTGATGAAGAATCTGATCTTTGTGGCGATGTTGGAAGACAAGGGGTATGATGTGGTCTTCAGCGAGGGAAAGGCTTTCCTGCATAGTAAGACAACTGGAGAAACCTGGAAGATAGGGGTTCGAGTCAAGAACCTTTATCAGTTTCAAGTAGATGGCTGCGCAGCAATGGAATGCAAGGCGGAAGGAGTGGTGAGCCGGGATGATGGCGAGTTTGTGGCATGGAGATTGCGCCACCTTCACCATGGAGCTTTGAAGATACGTAGAGATTTCTACGGGCTTCCTAAGGGTACTCTTGCGCAGTCAGATCAGTGCAAGGGATGTACCTTGGGAAAATTTGTGAAATCCACCTTTCACAAGAAGGATAGTCACGCCACGACGATCCTTGAGAGAATTCACACAGACGTGTGTGGACCTTTCTCAATAGCTTCGATGGCAAAGCACAGGTATTATGTGATCTTCGTTGATGATTTTTCTCGTAAGTGCTGGATCTTCTTCATGTAGGAGAAGAGCGAGACATACTCAAAGTTCTGTGAGTTCAAGGCACTGGTTGAGAAAGAATCGGGGAAGCAGGTGAAGGCTCTTAGGAGCAACAATGGTGGTGAATTCTCTTATGTCGAGATTCAGGAAACTTATAGCGCGAAGGGATTCGGAGAGGCTCATCGCACCCCACCATAACCCACGAGCGAACGGGGTTGCGGCGGAAGAACGAACGATCGTGGGTGCGCACGGGCGATGTTGCATGATCGGGGCCTACCCCTTCACTTGTGGGTGGAGGCATACCCAATACTACGGTATATGTGCGAATCGTTGTCCTCACAAGATACTTGGCATGAGTACACGGAGGAGGAATTTTACGGCAAGGGCACGATATTTCCCATTTGAGGATTTTTGGCTCACTGTCCCTACATGCATGTGACAAGGATGCCGAAATAGGCAGATCGGCGGCGAGGTTGGGATATTTGTGGGGTACGCGATGCGCCCCACAACTATCGTGTGTATTTCCCAGACATTCGCAAGACTGTTGTGCGACGTGATATCAAATTTCATGAGGAGAAAGCCATGAAGTGTTCGCTTGAGAGGGAGCCACACTTGCATGCAGATGAGGAGCTATTAGTTCCTAAGGATGAGCCTCAGGATGTGGATCAGCCACAAGAGGAGGTTCATGGAGTGGAAGAAACCACTCATGCAACGCCAACCATCAGAGGGCGGAAGCGCACTACAGAAGCTGAGCGACTGGCTCAAGATGCAGAGAAGGTTGTAGGAGCACCTACATCATAGCGCAGACAGAGACAGTCACCTGACCGGTATACTGGATACATGGCTCTTATGAGAAAGTGTATCATGACAGAGCCATCCTCTTTCGAGGAAGCTATGGAGGATCCTGCATGGGTAGATGCCATGGTGGAAGAGTATGATTCGATTGTCAGAAACAGTGCATGGGAGATTGTCCCAAGGCCGGAAGGGAAATCAGTGGTGGGTTCGAGATGGATCTACAAAGTGAAGAAGGCGGCTGACGGGAGTGTGGAGAAGTACAAGGCAAGATTTGTTGCCCGAGGCTTCTCACAGATAGAGGGGATCGATTATGAGGAGACCTTTGCACCTGTCGCAAGGTATTATTCCATACGGACGATCCTAGCTCTCTCAGCGCAGATGGGGTGGCACATCCATCAGATGGATGTGAAGACTGCGTTCCTCAACGAAGTCATTGAGGAGGAGGTGTACATAGAGCAAACCGAAGGTTTCGAGATCTTCAGCAGTGAGTCGCATGTGTGCAGACTCAAGAGAGCACTGTACGGGTTGAAACAAGCACCTCGTGCTTGGTACACACGATAGACAGTTACTTCACCGGACTTGGATTCTCTAAGAGTGAGGCGGATCCTAACCTGTACCAGATTGTGGTGGAGGGGAAGTTGCTGATCATTGTACTGTATGTAGATGATCTGATTTTGACAGGTGATGAGCTTTTGATACTTTCATGCAAGGAGGATCTTGCTAGAGAGTTTGAAATGGCTGACTCGGGGCCTCCTCTTCATTATTTCCGGGGATTAGAACTGGGCACATAGTTGAGGATCATGAGCTCAGGCATGTCTCGAGATACTCGGGAGAAAGTCAACATGCATGACCGTAAGTGTGACATATACTCTTCCCCGAGGCCGGAGCAAAGGAGATGCTATCATGAGTGCCCATGATCCACGTTATCGACAGTTGGTGGGTTCGCTTATGTATCTGGTCAATACACGACCCGATATATGCTATGCTGTTAACCAGCTTTCGCAAGCTATGGTTAAGCCTACCAAGCTCTTCTGGAAGGCAAGCAAGCATGTATTGCGTTATCTTAGTGGCACATCGGGATATGGTCTATGGTACAGACAGGAGGATGGAGCGAAGCTTTCCGGCTTCACTGATGCAGATTGGGCAGGGAGCCCAATGGACCGAAAGAGCACATCTGGAGGAGTTTTCAGCATTGGGTCGACAGCAGTTTCCTGGTACAGCAGGAAGCAGAGATCCGTGGCACTCAGTTCAGCAGAGGCCGAGTACATGGCAGCAAGCTTGGCTGCATGCGAGGCTATATGGATGAGGAAGATCCTGGTCGGGTTGTTTGGGTCACACTTGGAGCCTACTGTGATTTATTGTGATAACCAGAGTTTCATTAAACTCTCGGCTAATCCAGTATTTCATGATAGATCCAAACACATCGACATCAGGTACCATCATATCAGAGATTGTGTGCAGCGGAGAATCATGTTACTTTCATATATTCCCATGGAGGATCAGGATGCTGATATCTTGACGAAGGCGCTCACCAGGAGAAAATTCGAATACCACAGAGGCAGGATAGGGGTTGCAGATAATCCATATCTTGTTGAGAGGGAGTGTTGAAAATGCAACAAGATGATGGAGCTTAGTGAAAAGAAGTCGCCTTCACTAAGTGGGCCCGCAGGCTATTTTTGGCGCAAAGTCTATTTTTAGACTATGTCTATTTTTTAGACATATGGATCATGGTCTATGAGTTGCAGGATGCTATTTATGGATGATTGGTCGAGTTGGTAAAAATAGATGGACCTCTATTTTTAGACATTGGGCGGTTTCTATTTTTAGACTGCCGGGCTAAAAATAGAACAGTTAAATATTATTAACCCTTAATAATATTTAGACTATAAACATTATCTTATCCTCTTGGAGCACTTCAGTTTGATGCTTGGATGTGGCACATGGAGCTGACAGAAGGAAATACGCTTTTCCTAAGGGTTAGTTGAGCTATTGCATGGTTGACTTCAGTTAGAACTCATGTGGCAGAGTTTGGTGGAGTTGATGAGACAGTTGGTGGAGTTGTGTTCCGTTTAACTTAGTTGAACTAGTTGTATTTAGTCTAACTGAAAAATACACTAGTGATGAGTGGTGTGAATTAATTATTAATTAATTCACTAATTATTAACTCATAAATCAACTAAAGAACACATCAGCTAACTGCAATGCATGGACAGTTCAGTGGAGACCAGTGTTAGAGGTGGGTGAAAGGGTGAGTCTACTATCAGTTGTGACTATTGGCTGTGCATGAGATTTGCACACACATTGATGGAGATTGCCAATGAGGATTGCGAAATTGGAGCTAGTGGGATTTGAACTTGGATCTCATTCATTACTCACTTGGATTGCGCAGTAGAGGCAGGCAGACTTGTGGAGGAGATTTGAACCTGTGACTTGCTCATCTTCATAACTAGTTTTGTGTGTAGCATTGAGATAGTGCTGAGAGCTGTGAGAGCTTTGTGCTATGTATTGTTACATGTTCTCCCCCATTACATACTGTGTTGATATGTGTGTTTGATTATGATTTAATGTGTGCATGCGACTGTTTCTCTTTCCGCATATTGATGATCAATTGTAGAAGAGGTTATGTATTATGCATGAAGCTTAAATAGTGTGTAATCAATATAATCTCAGTGAATAATTTAGCTATTATTCAAATTTCTACATGGTCAATGAGCGATTTATATTTTTAACTTCATCAGATCGCTAAAAAAGTACATGAAGGTGTGATATTACTTTATCGATTTTGCGACAGGCTAGACCCCAAGGGAGTCGTGAGCTTTTCAAAGGGAATCATAATCCAAAAATTGACTTTGTCGATTCACGATTGCGATTGGACTTTATTACATCGGAATTTTCAAATATATATATATATATATATATATATATATATATATATAAGAATGTGATTTCCTCTGTCACATTGCAATTGGGTTCATCACATCGTAACTTTTCAAAGTGGAAGGTTTTGAACTCATGCTCATGCGATATGCGCTTTTGCGATTGCTTAATCGCATCAGGGTTGAATGATAACACATTTGATTCTATAATTTGAATATGTGAAATGCAATAAAGTCCTTTATGTGTTTTCTTTATTTTTTGTTAAATAAATGATTTTTCATTGGGTTTTGATCCTATTTCATGATAGATCGGATTTCCTCAAAACATTTATTGATTCTATAACTACAAAAAGGAAAGGGGCCCCATTTCTTATTAAAAATTAATATAAAAATTTGAAATGGCGAGGGTTGTTTATATAGCACAACAAATGGGGATTCATTGGGAGAAATAGTTATCTCTAAAAAAATCAAGTGATAACTAAATATTTTTTAAGTTGAAAGATTTGAGGAAAAATAAAACTATCCCAGAAAAAATAGATAAAATCTAACTGTGAGTAAAATAAGAATCACTTGCAATGTCTTTTTAATCCCTTTAAAAATAAAAACATTTTCAGTTTCATCAAGCTTGGATTGGTTGATAAAGATAAAGTAGGGGGCTTCTCAAACTTAGCTTTGAAATTTACTCTTTTGTCATAGGTAGTGCCTCTACTGCCAGCAAACGTCTATAATCTCAACAGGGTTACCTTTTATCCATAAATCATCCATTATCCCATCCATCTAAAAGTATAACTTTTTAAAAGATAAATCCATAAAGATATTTTTTTATATATTTTGTTTTTTATTCTTTTAACTCTTTATGATAAAAGCCATTGTCCTGTTTTGGGAGCCAGCTGATAACAATGCCATTCACCAGTTGTAACTAAACTGAACAAGCTGGCTCATGATGAGACCCCTTGTCTTATGATTATAAGCAATTACCCTGTTTTGAGTGGTAATGTCAGTTTGATTACCTCCCTATGATCATGGTAAGAAAGCTCGTGATGAGACCTCTTATCTTTCAAAACAGACACATTTTTAGAATTACACTCTAAAAAATCATAAACTTAATGGTGAATGATTATCTCCTTAAGAGTCAATGGATGAGATTTTAGAGTTTTTAGATGCCAAAATTTGAAAAAAGTCTTTACTCTTTATAAATAACCTCTCTCTTCTTTATAAAATTAGAATGATTTACAATATTTTCAAGGTTTCGGAAGACTTTAAAAATTTTTAAATACGTTCTCAGAGTTTCATATTTTATTTAACTTTCTGAAAATGTAATCATTTCCTTAAAAATTTATATCTACATAAACAAGTATTCACAATATTTTCTCGAAGTTCTTTTCAATAGTAAAAGTTCAATGGAAGACCATTAACAATGTTATTTGTAAAACAAACAAACTTGCATAATGAATATATACTGGTAAGAAGGGGTTACCTCCTTAGGAAAATAAATTTTTCAAAATAAGCCCATTCACAGGAAGAGATTCTCTCTTTCATGTTAGATCTTGTAATATGAATTTTGATTAACCTATCTTTTCAACGATTTGAAATGGTCCAAGCCACATATTTTGAAATTTGGTATGTTTACCTTTATCTTCATGTGCTTTGTCCCATTTCAAAACAGGATCACCAATTTGTAATGTTTGAGATCTAGTAGAACTTGCATCAAAAGAAGATTTTATAAGTTTTTGATGTTTAGCATTAGTGATTTTGGCTTTTTCCCTTTCTGCATCTAATTTGAGGATTTAATCAAATCTTAATTGGACAGAGGATGAAGGATTTTCTTCAATAAATTGTACTAGGGCTAGTGATGGGAGTGCTAGGCTTGAGGGTATTATGGCTTCTTTCCCATATACTAGATTAAAAGGTGAAGTACCTATTGAAGATTTCTGAGTTATATAATATGCACATAGTGAAAAATTCAAAGACTTATGCCAATTCTTTTGATTTTGATCAATAGTTATTTTGACGATCTTAATGAGATTTTCATTAGTTGATTCAGCCAAATGATTACCTTGAGGATAATAATTCGCTGAATATTTTAACTTAAAACCTCTTTTGAGAAAAAATTCCATTATAATATTTCTAGAAAAATAAGATGCATTATAAAAAAAAAGGGCATTAGGTACACCAAACCTGGTAGTGATGAATTGATCAATGAATTCAATGATTGCATCAAAATTGATTACCTTTAAAGGAATTGATTCTACCCACTTTGTGAAGTAATCCGTGGCTATAAGGATGTATCCGTGTTTCTTGGAAGAATGTGGAACAATTTTTCCTATAATATCAAGTCCCCATTGTTCGAATGGTTGCTCAATTTTTACTGGTTGTAAAGGAAAAGCTGGTTTCCGTTGTCTCCTACCGACAGTTTGGCAAGTCTTACATTTCCTTACATAGTTATGGGCATCTTTAAACAAAGTAGGCCAATAATATCCAACATGAATTATCTTGTGAGTTGTAGTGTCTCCTCCAAAATTTCCACCTGCTGGCCCATCATGTAATTCTTGCAAAACCTTGTGTACTTCAGTTTTTTCCAGACATCTTAGAAAAACAGAATCATAATTTCTTCTAAATAACACATCATCAATGATTTCAAAGTTTTTAGCTTTTAATCTTAAAGCACGTTTGCTTTTATAGCTGAGATTAGGAGGAGCATACCCATTTTTTAAGTAAAAGATCAGATCAGCATGTTGGGATTCAAAATTTATGATACTTATCTCATTTACTTGAAAATTATTATCTTGATCTTGTTGCTCTGGAATAATGGAAGCTCCTGCTAATAACCTACAAAAACCTTGTCCTCTAACAATTTTAGTTGGTTTAATTTCAATATCATATTCTTGTAAGGTTGTTACCCAATTGGCCCTTTTTTCTCCTACTTCTCTTTGTACTAGCAATTGTCTCACTGCAGAAAATGGGACAGTGACTTTTGTATGTGTTTTTAGGAGAAATGGCCTCAAGTGTTTGATAGATTTAAACACAGCAAAATCTTGTTTTTCTACTTCTGAATAGTAAGTTCGGCTCCTTGCAGATTTGAACTAAAAAAGGAGATAGGTGCTTCAATTTGTTGATCATTTAGTTGTGTCAAAACGACAACAAAGATGTTTTAGTGGCTAGAGTATACAAAATAAAATGATTAGAAAAATTAGGAGTATTTAACGTTGGAGCATTAATAATTGCCTGTTTGATTGAATCAAAGGCTTCCTTTTCTTTATGTCCCCATTTGAAAATTGAATTCTTCCTAATCATCGTTTGTAATGGTAAAACTATATGAAAAAAATCAGGAACAAATATTTTTACAAAATTTATCTATCCTAAAAATGACTGCATGGATTTCTTGTTATGTGGCAAAGGAATATCAGAAATTTCTTTTATTCTATCAGGGTCAATATATATTCCATCTTTAGATGCAATAAATCCTAAGAGTTTCCCTTCATAAAGAGCAAAGAATGATTTTTTTGGATTCAAAGAAATGCCATACCTTTTACATCGTTCAAAGATCTGTTTTAAATTATGTAGATGGTTAGCTCTTTTCTTTGAAAAGACAGTTATGTCATCCAGATAGACGACAATTGACCTATTAATCAAACCTTTGAAAGCTATATCCATGGCTCTTTGGAAGGTAGCTCCAACATTTATCAAACCAAAATGCAGTTTTTGGTAGGCATATGTTCCCCATTTGGTTCTGAATGTGGTTTTCAGTCTATCATCGGGATGCACGAGTGCCTGATTATATCCTGAAAAACCATCAAGAAAAGACATTAATTCAAAACCTGATATTGCTTGAAGTATTTGTTCCATTGTGGGTAATGGGAAATTATCCTTTTGACACGCCTTATTGAGATTTCTAAAATCTATACAAATCCTAATATCTCTATTCTTCTTCCTAATAGGTACCAAATTTGAAACCCAATTCGAATGTCTAACAGGAAAAATAATTCTAGCTTTCAAGAGTTTATTCAACTCAGTTTTAATTTGACTTTCCAAGTTGGGATGAATTTTCCTTAACTTTTGTTGTACCGGTTTTA
>JAXQQM020062285.1:0-51264 GCA_034641835.2 Pinus albicaulis | reverse complement strand
ATGCAACAAACATGTTGAATGTTTACATTTTTCCTTTTCTTGTTGGCACTCCATGCATTTAGAAACATAATCATCTGCTTCCTTTTTCAAATCAGGACAACAATAGAAATTTTTGATGGCCATGAGATCTTTTGGTATCCTGGGTGGCCGAAATATGGCTTAACCATGGAATTCTATCATTATTATCCTTTTCAAATCATCATTGTTTGGTACATATATTTTATTTTTCAATCTTACCAGACCATCATCGTTGAGATGATATTCTTCATCCTTTCCATCCTCACCATCTTGTTGTAGCTTTTCCCTTATCTTTTGATATTTCTCATCATTTTTCCATGCATGTTTGAAATTTTCCCCTAGGCCTAAACCATAAGGTATTATGGCTTCCACGTGATTCAATTGAATCATTATACTGAGTGCATATGCAACCCTCTTTTCCTTTCCCTTGATGTACCTGATTTCAAAGTCAAACTCGCTAAGTATAGCCAACCATCTATATTTCCTCATGTTCAACTTAGGTTGATCGAAAAAATACTTTAGACCTCCATGATTTGTCATAAGTATGAATCTTCTATTAAGGAGGTAATGCCTCCACATTTTCAGTGCATGGATAATAACATCTAACTCCAAATCATAAGTTGCATAGTTTTCCTCATGCTCGTTTAACTTGTGTGTCTCACAACAAACTACCCACCCTTCCTACATCAAGAATCCATCAAGCCCCTCCTTGCAGGAATCTGTACAAACCGCGAATTCTTTTCTGGATCTACAATTCTCAACAATGGTGCATTAGTGAGCAACTATTTCAGCTGTTCAAAAATTGCTTCACATTCAGTTGTCCAATTGAATTTGTTTCCTTTCCTCTACAAGGATGTGATAGGATGGCATATCTTGGATAAGTTTTTGATGAACCTCCTATAGTATCATACCAACCCCATGAATGATCTAATCTCATTCATATTGTTTGGTGTTGGCCACTCCATTATGGCCTTGATCTTTTCCAGATAAAATAATATCCCCTCCTTAGAGATGATGTGTCCAAAATAATGTATTTGTGATTGGAAGAACTCACACTTACTAAGATTTTCATAAAACTTATGTTCCTTGGGAAGCTATAGCACTTCAACTATGTGATCCCCATGCTCTTCTCTGGTCATTGATTACATTAATACGTCATCAACGAAAAAAATCACAAATTTGTCCAAGTAGGGATGCATCACACTATTCATTAAACACATGAAAGTGGCAGGGGAACTAGTAAGCCCAAATGGTACCACCAAAAAATTGTGGTGTTTTTATCTTGTTTGGAATTCATTCTTATGGATATCTTCACCCTTGATGCATAATTGGTGATAGTTTTACCATAAATCGATCTTGGAAAAAATTGTTGCCTACCTTAGCTATTCAAATAAATCATCAATCCATGGAAATGGATACCTATTCTTTATGTTTAATTTATTTAATTGTTTGTAATCAACACATAGCTTGTGTGTGTTATCCTTTTTCTTCACAAATATCATGGGTGCTCCCCACGGAGACACACTCGACCTTATGTAGCCCCTATCAAGCATAACCTTGAGCACCATCTTCAACTCCACCAACTCTGGAGTGCTCATTTTATTTGGTGTCTTTGATGCGATAGTTTCTCCTAGTATCATATTAATAGAGAAATATACCTTTCTAAGATGAGGTAATCTTGAAAAAATTTCCAGAAACACATCTTCATACTACTGCAAAGTTGGATATATTTTTAGTATTTCACTCTCCTCTTCCTTAGTGTTCTTATTGGATTTTTCATTGCTAGGGAGGTGCATAGAAAATAAATGGAACCCTTTCATGTCGATTCTCTTAGCTTGCATGGTTGGGATCAGCCTCACCAAAATAGGCTTTCACTTTCCCTGTAAAATTATCCTTTCTCCATGCTCATCTAAGCATTCAATTTCCTTCTTATAGCAGTCGACTTTGTCCCTGTGTTTTTGCATCAACTTCATGCCCAATAGGATGTTGTATTCACCCAATGGAAAAAAATTCAAAATTGTTGTTGTTGGCATGTCGTTGATCTCAAATGCACATGATTTCCCCCAACAATCAACTCTTCTTTTCATTCCTATTTACAATTGAACCAACCATGGTTCTACATGCACTTCTTTGGCCAACTGGAATTTTCCCACGAGCTTAGGACTAATATAGCTCTAGTTAGAACCAAAATCAATCAAAATATAAATAACTTGATTGCACAAATTACCTTCCATCTCAATTATCAATGCTTGGTGTTCTTCTTATCGATTATCCACCGTTGCATAAATTATGGGCGGGATCTTTGTTACGTATCCCATATTTTAATCCTCCTAGTCATTATATATGTGTGGTCCTATATTTTTCTATTGTGGGAAATATTTCTTCCAATTATTCTCTCCACATGTTCAACATCACAAGGGCTCCTTTACCTCAAAACTGTGTTGCTTTCCCGCAAGCTGGTGTGCATGACCTTTTTCAGTTGCACAAATCTTTTTTTGTGATCAAATTGCATTAGTGGTACTCATACCCTCTTTCTTGTCTACAATTTTCTTGTGCCATTTCTTTTTATCCTTATTTTTTCTCTTTGATTTCGAGTCACCCTTAAAATTTGGCCTGCATTTTTTATTTTTCATAAAAGTGCTTCAACTTTTTAATGCCATTGTCCAAGGTTTGAGGTTCATAAAATTCAATTCGATCTCTAAATGATAGGGGCAGCCCACCTATGAACCTTCGAACCTTTTCCTTCTCATCCTTAAGATATGGCACATATCTTAGAAATTATAGAAACTTGTTGATGTATTATTCATTTGACATTTGTCCCAGTTTGAGCATATAAAATTATTTTTCCTTGTTTTCATAATATTGTCTGATAGATATTTATTTCTAAAGATATTTTCAAATCTACTCCAATTCAACTCCTCTTTAGTTATGCCTTTGAAATTATTCAAATATTCCCACCATATATTTTTTTTTCCTTCCAAACTATAGGTGGTTATTTATGCATTCATGCTCTCAGAATAACTATGGATTTTGAAGAACTTATTCATTCCAAGCAACCAAACTTTTGCATCTTCATATTTTTTCATTTCTCCATCAAATGTGGGTGGTTTTCATTCTTAAATTACTCTATATTATATCCATTTTCTCTTCTTTTCTAATTATGATAATGATAATGATGATGCCCCCTGGTAGTAGAACTAAAATGTATACCAAAGTGATGCCCATAAGTGCTAGTTCTTGCCTTTGGGGTACTCAATGGTGCATTCCCTTTCATAGTGTCTTCACTTTCCCATTTGTGCATCTTATTGGACCTACTACTATATAACCCATTTTTTCTCTCTTCTTATTCCAAAAATATTTTCCTAATCCCATCGCCAGTACCTAAGGCATATTTCCTTTGCAAGTCTGACAGGTTGTGCAATATGATTGTGTTAACTTTTTCTTATCTCTCTTGTGCTCATACAAGCCTTTCATTGTCAACTTTTCAACTCCTTAATTTGTCCTCAAAATATTTAGGGTATCCTTTAAGTCGGGATAGTTATCCCCTCCCACTTGGCCAAGTGATATTTCCTCTTTCCCATGTTGCATGCGGTCAAAAATATTTTTTTCCATATTGCTAACCATTTTTTGGTCATCATTATTTATGTTGTACCAACCTTCACTAGTCATGGCGATATTCATGTGTTGTCATGCACACACACCCATGTTGGTCTTAATAAAATTCCATATGCATAGTAAATGTTATCACCCCAATTCCCCTTGGGAGGTTGCTAACATGTGATTGGTTGAAACTAGTCATATCATATTATAACATGAATATCAATAAAACCATGGTATTTCATTATCATTTTTCACAATAATATTAGGACACCCATAAATGTCCTACTACATAATTAAATCACAAGGTGAGCATAACAACATATATGAAATCAATCAGTCACAAACCAGCTTTTAGCACATAAACATTTGTTTTATCCATTTTCTAGAATTAAATATGAAACATTAGGGGAATTTTGAGGTCTAGAATGGACCTCCCAAGGAAATTATAAAATAATAGTGGATATAATAAAATAAGATTAGATTACATCATCAAATTTTAGAGGTAAAAAATAAAAACTACTTTGTCAACTCGTTTTTTCAACTTATCTCCCTATGGGTTTACTAAAACTTCGAGCGGGAGCACTCATTAGATGCAGAACTTGATTCATAATCCAAGGAGTACCCATGTTTCATACTTTCAATGGACCCTGCTACACGAAAAATGAAAAATACATGATTTAATGTTATTTCAATCACGTTTTTAATGTATTTATCATTTTTTGTGTAGCAGAGTCCATCGAAAGTATGCAACATGGGTACTCCTTGGATGAGGAATTAAATTTTGCATCCAACAAGTACTCCCGCTCAAAATTTGAGTCAAATATTAGGGAAATAAGTTGAAACTACAAGTTGAAAAAATAGCTTTATTATTTTATTATTTTTTAATATTTTTACTTTTTTATCCCAGAAATGGTGAATCATCCCCCATGGTTGACATCATCATCTTGAATCCTATTGGTTCTTATCAATTGTAGTTTGGTTATACATTTTTCTTAGGAGGCCCATTTTAAACCTCAAAATTTCTTTAATGTTCCCTTTCGCTCTATTAATTTAGCAAGAAAGTACCAACTTGTTCCCAAGGTTTGAAAAGACCCTAGCCATTATTTTCCCATGATAGAGCCCACTGAGTCCAAGTGATGAGAATGGATTCTCTAATAACACTCTATAAACACACCCCCTTAACCTTGGGAATGTTTCCACTATGCTAACCCAACTTCCATGATACTATTAGAGAAATGGGGTAATGAAAATTTTTAACTTTTTCTAAGTTTTCCAAACTGAACTTGGATGTCATCATTGCATTTGTATCAGTGAGACTTTTCCAATGACATGATTTTTGTCCCAATCAGACTCCAGGATTACAATTTATGATCTTTTAAATCCTTATTTGAATAAAAATATCATTTCTCCTTTCCCCTCTATGTGGCACCCATGTGATCCCCAGGTGGCATGCCTCGTTACCCTATCATGTGATCAGTCAATTTTAAGTCAGACTCTTAGAAATTCCATAGAACCACCACAACCAAAAACTTGGAACCAAATTCCAAATGGGTTAATCCCAGCCTATGCGATAGAGGTATCATATATGCATTATAATTAAGGATGGGTCTTATATTTAATATAATCCACCAGCTTGATCCTTTCCTAATAGCCACTAAAACCTACACGCTTATGTATATATATTTATGTCGGTGCGGCCCCGCTCGATTATCCCCAAAGCTTAAGTTATCCACTCATGCAATGTGACGATCCTCAATACTTGGCTCTTGGTCCTTTAATTCTTTGCACCATCCAATATCCAATTGGGACACATCAATTTTTGTATTGACCTCATCAACCAAACACTCCAGCCCACGAGATCGTCGTCAACATGTCACACCAAAGCAGAGTCATCTCGGCGATCCATAATACCTGCAAAAAGGGTTACCTCTACGTAACATTCTCTGTTATAGCATCATTTGTCACCTCTATATACTTGATGACTTATGCATTGGCCTTGGGCAGCCCTTCCATTCAGACTTGGTCAAACTTCTTAAAAAATATTATTTTGAACTCCATACGCGACTATGCCCAATTTTTTCCGCGTGCAGACACGCATCCACTCATATATGACCAACATATGCTATTTAAAATATTAAAAAATATAAAAACTCCCTATTAATGAGGTGGGGTTTACGGGTTTTTCCTGCAACTTAAAAAAAAATTAAAAATAAAAATAAATAAATTTTATTTGAGGAAGTATAAATGCACCTAACGGGAATGGCCTAAGGGGGAGGAGAGAGAATTCTATTGATATTATAGCCTGTTGTAGCCTTGATCAAGTCTGATATTTCCTTGTGCCTCATACACTTCCTAGGTTCAGGAAACCCTTGTTTCCTTGTGATGTTCACCCCCACTTTATGTGACATCCTTTGCACCCTTTATGGAAGAAGCTTTGTGAGGCTAGGGCTAGACGGATCCAGAGGACGGTTTCGCTTAGAGCCGTGGCAGATCTCAGGTGATTTATCCACTTTCTCTTTACATATTATCAATAAAAGAAGCTCTGTCTCATTCATGATGTATTTTTGTTATATGTCTCCTATACATGTTGAATGATCTTGTAATGGTTTATTTCATATTATTTTTATGAGATTATATATGCTAACATGCTGACATCTAGGATATATATGCTATGTAACTAGCTTTTGTGCTTTGTCTTGATTTATTTGCAAGTTCTGAAGCACGAGGAGTAGCAGAGGGTTTTTACCCTGCATGATCAACCCCAAATGTAGGACAAACGGGTAAGGTCGTCTATCCTCAATTTTCTAGTTCAAACAGTAAAACTGATAATTAGAGTGCTTCTTGTGATGATATGCATTCCACTCTATTAGGTCCTTAAACTCATACCTTAGGGTAGCTTTGCCCATAACAGAACTGGCGACTCTACTGGGGATTACATCTATGTAATTCCTAGTTTGGGTTTTTTTTCTCTGTCTTTTGGGTTCCCTAACAGTTTGATCAAATTTTCAATATAGTAGGTTCTTTTCCTATCCAGGCAGAGGCCTGATCTTATGGATCAAGATTGGGTTTTTTCTTTTTTCTTTATTACAATTTCTATATGCTACTTAGTGTGTAAAATGTCGCATATACCTTATGTTTTTTCCAAAGGGACTCGCGTATACGTGTGTTTCTTTAGGTACAGTTGGCTATACACACGTGTTTCACACAATGGATCCACGTATGCCCAATAAAATTTGAAAAATTGAATTTTGGGACCCTGTAAGTCTTTCTTGCTTGTTGTTGGTCATCCCTGTGGAACCTCTTAGGTTTCTAGACTGTGATTCTTCTTGTTGTATGTCAGTGTCTCTCCTTTTCAAGTGAAGACCTAGTCATTCTAGGTTTTTACCTGTTTGGTGAAGTTTCAGTTGCGGTTGTAGCACCAAGGATTCTTTCTGAAGTTCTTGGTTGTTCTGACCTTTTAGAACAGTGATCCTTTGTCAGTTTTCTCATGTTTGCCTTATGCATTGCCTCACTTTTTGGTTTTTGCCTACTTGACTTTCTTGGTTTTCATGTTTCTTGGGATCATCTTTCGAGTGAACCTTGAAGTTGTCTTTCGTTGGTTTCTTGAAGTCTTTGTTTGTTGTAAGTTTATACTACAGTTTTGAATCAGTTTCCTGAGTTGGTTACTCTTTTTTGTTTGTTTGAGTCCAACTACGAAAGTGGCACAGTTGGCTTGTGCAAGTGGGAGTTCCCTTGTTGGCTCAATTTCTTGATTTGTGACGTTTAGTAGTTTTATGCTTGTCTCAAATAAATTTTCTTGTTTCCTTACAAATTGAAAAGCCAAAAAACATCTTTGTTTTCGTTGCTTTTTCTTTGGTTTTATTTTCACGGTTTTCATCCATTTTGGAGAAATTTGCTAGTTTCTCATTTTTGGTTCAACTGCTTGGTTTCTAGAGGAGTCCTTGCCTGGATTTTCTCTGTTATATCAGGGTTGTTTTGGCATTGTTGTGTGCAAAGAAGTTCCTGTTAGGGCTTGTCTATGCTTTTCTATCAAAGTGATTGAACCAATCTTATTGAAAAACTCTATTTTGCTTTCCTTTGTGAGTAGTCCTAAGATTTGCATTTATCATTAGTAGTTTTCGCATTAGTTGCAATATTAAGCATTCTACTCTTTTTGGTAGATTTTTGGAGTGTGTGAAAAATGATATTGAAAATAAAAAAGAAGTATTTTTGTTTATTAGTTTCTTCGTAGAACCCAAGTAGAAATCTATTTTCATCGAAAGGAAAAAATTACATATTCATGTAGAATTTTTTCTATTGATTTCTCTTTTGCATCAAAAACATCATAAGTTGCATTCTCCATCTACCCGTGACCTAAATAACAGCCATTTAAAATCAAGGAATTAACTAAAATGAACTAGAGGTTTTTGCGTTGTCATTAATTATACACCAACTACTCTAGGTCATAGGGCCTTGGAATAGGTGAATGGAGAGTTAACTCTTCAAGGCCAATCAAAATTGTCAAACGTAGAAATTTGATTAATGAGTGAAATCCAACTTCGTTAAGTGGACCGGGAAAGCTATACCTCCATAGAGTTAACTGCGAGGGATAGTGAAGGCAGAGAAGAGAGATAACCCCCTCTCCTATTTGTTGAATCTTGACCTAAGACTGTTCTGCCTGGCTGCCAATACGAACCGGTGCCCTTAGTTGCCTTTCCTAGGTATCACACAGGTGACTGCAGGGGCAAATCCCCGTGGTACCTGAGGCAGACATTGTATCACTTTCGTCAGTACTTTTGGAGGGTGCCCTTGCGAAGCTTAGGTACTTGCACTAGAAAATGATTTTGTTAGGATGTCAGCGTAACTGTTTCTGTTACCTTCGCTAGTAGGCCTGGGGCATAATTACCCCAGACTATTTTCGGAAGGTCCTTTTATTTGATTTCTTGTATTTTGGTGTCCGGCCCTAATCACCCGGAGTAGAAATACCATAAGGCTGCTTGATTTTTGTATCTTAGGGAATTTTGATACAGTGTGCTATTTTCTCGTATATTTCCATAGCTTCTTAATTTTTTTATTCTAATTAATCTCATAATTATTAAAAGTGGTTGATCGATCGCCTCGTCGATCGAGGAGGCTTCATGGGCTTTCTCATGTGAGTGTCGAACCTTCTTCAAGAAGGTGTAGGAGAAATTCTATTGGTGATTTTCATCCAGTAGTTACGAACGCATCAGAGAATGATCCTCCGATTGGGGATGTTGTTTCTACATGTGGTCCTAGTACTAGTGGTATTATAGAGAGGAGTAATCCACTCATCTCTAGATTCTTGTTTCCGGCAAAAGAAATTTGTAGTTGAAGAGGTTCTTGAACCTCCAGGTACTCCTTCCTCTCCTCTTCCTGCCAGTGTTCTAGACGTTCTTTTTTACGTTGGGCCTGCATCTCAGAGACCAGATAGCCCCCATTTGTATCCCTTTCTTTCGATGGCCACGGCTGGGAACACAGTTTCGTCTGTGAGCACTGCAAGTGCGCATACTCCTCTTTTGGTCGAAGGAAGGGGTACTATTTTTATTTCAACTATCACTCCAAGTGCTTCTATGTTTGACTCTACCTCTATTCCATCTACGAGTGGGGGCACCAAAGCATTTTCTTCCCATTCTGGTCCCTTTTCTTTTTGAATTACATCTAGTGCAATTCCTTTTGTTTCCTTCACTACTGCTTCTGTTGTCTCCGCACCTATGCCTTCCATGTCTAGTGGGTCAGCTTATTTTCAGGTTTTCCCCTTTGGAAGTGGTCACATTCCTCATTTGAACCCTTCCTTAGGATATTTTCCTTTCACCTCTCAAATTCATGGTTTTAATCCTTTCCTCGGAGGTCAAAGCTCTAACGCTTTTCAAGGCTAGAACACTGCTTTTACAGGGTTGGGTTCTGGGAATCAGGTTTTCTCTGGTCAGCAAGGGAATGTATATTTCCCTTTTGTAGGTGCTTCTCAGGGTTTCTCTCCATTCACCAATGCTTGGAACCCTTAACAAGGGGTTTTTTCTTCATTTAACACTTTGATTAGCGGGAATATCCCTATTAATGGTAATCCTACGATGGGAGGGGGTCCTTCTCTAATTGCTTCTAGGCCACGAGGTTTCTATTGTGGCTCAGCCTTTTCTACGAATAATCTCTAGCAACCTAGTGCCTCAACAAATCCAAGGTATGCTTTTCAAAATGTTGGGAATCCTTCCTTTGGGGGATGGAATTCTCAAGCTCCTTTGTGCTTACCTTTCCTGGCAACTTTAAACTTGCCAAATTTATCAAAATTGATGAATGATCATATTCAATATATCTTGGGTTGGCCTCCAGACCCTACTAAACTTCCCTCATATATTCCAAAATTTGAAGGGAAGACCAGTGAGGATCTGGCTGACCATGTTACCACTTTCCACTTATGGTGTTCGTCGAACTCCCTTATTGATGATTCGATTAGGTTGAGGCTATTTCAACGCACCCTAACAAAGAATGATGCAAAATGGTACATGGAGCTGATAGGGGGCAGTTTTGATAATTTTGGAGATTTGGCTACTATGTTTCTAAACCATTTCCATTTTCATATACTTTATGATGTCGGGATTGATCTCCTAGCCAATTTATAGCAGGACAAGGCAACACACATTTCTGATCATATTCAGGAATGGAGGAGAAGGAAGAGGCTCACGAAATCCCAAATTCTGAATGAGTTCCTTCTCAAATGGTTTCTTAAATTGTTACAGCCAAAGATATCGGAGGATGTATCCCTTTCTAGAGTATTCTCTGAGGAACAAGCTATCTTTAAGGCTCAGCAGTTATAACTGATCTATTCTCAGCCTGGGGTCCTTAATAATATTTTTCTAGATGCTCCTCATTCCAAATTTGATTTAGCCAAAATGAAGCTAGGTCCTTGTGCTGACAGGCTTATCGGTTCGATTGATAGTGGCATGGCTAACCTGCTAAATCAATTGCAACAGTTTTCTTTATAATCTGCTCCTTCTGGTCAGGCTACGCCGTCGGTGTCGACTCCTTCTCATCCCTTGACTATTAATGTTGTTCAAAATTATAACCCTAAAGTAAATCAAAAAGATGATGGGAAGAAAAAGGGACAGAATAATAGGAAGAAAGATGAGGATGGGAAGGGTAATGTGAACAGATCCAACGATAGTGTTGGAAAGGGTAAGAGGTACAATAAGAAGAAGGTTAATTTTCCATGCAAGTTATGCACTGGAGACCATGTTACTCACCTTTTCCCAAAAATTCAGGATGCTCAGCGTTTCTTATCTCAATAGGGTTCTTCTAGTTCCCAAGTTGTACTTACAAACCCTTTTACCCAAGGGCATCAACTTCTTTCTAGAGCTAATTCTAATACTGGAGCTCCCACAGGGGGTCATGAGGAAGGGGAAAATTCCTCAAATGTATATTTGATGAGTTATCATGCTGATATTGCTACGAGATCTTGTGATTATGGTGAAGCTGAGTCTTCAAAAGCTAAGAGTGCTCCTAGTAATTCTGAGCCACTCCATATAGAGAGGCATGAAGTTGAGCCTATACCTTGCCGAAAGGGTCTACGAAGCGTATGATGATTAATCCTAATGCCAAGGCTACCCAGAACTAATCCATTGTAGAAGGTATGGCTCAAATTCCTTGTGGCATGTCTACATTAGAGGTACTCCATTCGTGCCTAGTACAAAGGAGTGCATCGCTCACTAGGATTGGCATTGTTGATCCAAAAAAATCTCTTATGATCACATTTTACATGTCGAATATTAAGAAGAGACTTCCTCATCACATGGTTTTTCAGATTAATTCTACATATCAAAAGATCAATATTTTTCGAACAGTAGTTGATGAGGGTGCTTCCACATGTGTCATGTTTATCTCATGTTGGAAATCCATTGGATCTCCTTTAGTTGTCCCTTCACCTACTCTTCTTACTACATTTGATGGTAATTCTCACAGGTTACATGGAATTTTTCCAGCTTTACCCATCTGTGTTGGGGCTAAACCATCAATATTGAGGTCGATATAGTTGATGCAAATTTAGACTGTAACCTTTTGTTGGGGCGAAATTGGATTTATGAGATGGATGTTATTGCTTCATCATTGTTTCACATCTTGTGTTTTCCCCACGAAGGGAGGAATGTTATCGTTGACCAGATGGACTGCTCTCATGTAGATCCAAATGCATCTACTGACTCTATTGTACCCTTGGTGAATGATACCAAGCAGCTTGTTGAGAATTTGGGGGTTCGAATGTATACATCGTTGATGGGTACTTTTTATCTTTCGCCTCCTTCAGTTCATATTAATGTTATCTCATCCTCCAGGATTCCTACTTGAAGAGATTTATTTCTAACTCTTATTTTTCAGACCCTTGGACCTTGCATTCTCTTACCTTGACGTTAGAGGAAAGTCAAGTTGGTGGAATGGAATTCCCTATGTCTGCAACTTAGATTTCCTATCAATCTGTTATTGACTCTGTGGACACCGTTCCAGTTTCTCTTTCACCAGAGGAGTTGGACAGAGATGTGGCTTTGGCTTGGACTCTTAGTTAATCTTCTGCTTGGGATTGCCTTAATACCACTCTTCCATCTGAAGAGGATATCCTTGAAGCAATGGCTGGTGTAGAAATACCATGGGATGATTTGCATCATCAGTCCTATTTTCTACCAGACTTGTGAGAAGTTGAAATCAGATTTTCTAGCCCTCATTATTCTAGTCCTATTCACCCGGTCTTGAACCCCTTAGCTCTAGCACAGGTTTTTGCTGAAGGGAACATGGTTTCCATTTATGCAACTACCCCGGTGAACATATCTAGAGATCCCAACGTTATTGAGAATGTCTTCATTAGATTTGAATTCTCATCCGAAGAGATTCAGAATTACACTAATCTCTTTAGATAATTTCGGGATGTGTTCGCTTGGTCTTATGAGAAAATTCCTAGAATAGACCCATCTATTTTCCAGCATGAGATCAAGACTTACGAAAATTCTAAGCCTATACAACAGAAACTTCATCCAGTCAACCCTAGGAAGGCGGTAGCTATCAGTGCTGAGGTTGAGAAGCTGCTAAAGGCGGGTTTCATATACCCCATTCCGTTAACTGAGTGGGTTTTGAATCCAGTGCTTGCGGACAAGAAACAAGGAACAATCTGATTTCTAATTGATTTCAAGGATTTGAATAAGGCATGTCCAAAAGATAATTACCCCACATAGTTTATTGATCAGATTATTAATGAGTGTGTGGGGAATGAGATTTTCTCCTTCATGCATGGTTTCTCGAGATATAATCTAAGATCAAGATAAAAGATTGCTTTTATTTTCCCTTGGGGTACATTTGCATACAAAAAGATGCCTTTTGGCCTTAAAAATGCTAGAGCTACTTTCCAGCGGGCCATGTCCTATGCTTTCCATGACATAAAGAATATTATCGAAGCATATTTGGATGATTTAGTTGCTCGTTATCGAAAGAGAATTGATCATCCTTCACACCTTCGACAAGTTTTTGAACAATGTCGTTATTATTGTAGAAATTAGTCGAATAAATCACTTATTCAAAAGAGATTAACCCCATTACTCAATTTACTCATCAATTTCGAATTGCATGCATAACACATAATCTCATCTACAATTAATTGTCACATGCGGAAATAATAGAAGCGATCGCAGACATCAAATCAATCACATTAACTCGCATGTACGGGGAAACCTATAGCTAAAACCCCGCAAATGCCTATTGTGTATATTTATAATGGAGAAATCATCAAGTACAATACTCCTCACAAGTACTCGCATTTT
The DNA here is from genome assembly GCA_034641835.2 of Pinus albicaulis. NCBI lineage: Eukaryota > Viridiplantae > Streptophyta > Pinopsida > Pinales > Pinaceae > Pinus > Pinus albicaulis. The sequence continues at coordinate 37,858 of JAXQQM020062285.1, read as the reverse complement.
CTCATAAAGTCACACACAATCTAGCTTAGTTTTGAACAGGTTACTGGTTCAAAACTCCCCGCCAATTTCCTTTCCCCTATTGCGCAATCATGGCCTGTATATGTAGAGATCCAAGGTTCAAATCCCCTTGGCTTGAATGCGCAATTGTCATGGACAAATCCTCCAAGTGTAATGCAAATCCCATGCAAAACTGATCCTCCAACTGATAGCTGTACTCACCCTTTCATCTACCTCTTCCACTGGTCTCCACTGAACTGATCATGCACTGTAGTGAACTGATGTGTTCTTGAGTTGACTAATGAGTTACTAATTAATGAATTAAATAATATTTAATTCACTCCACTCATAAATAATTGATTAGCTAGTTAAACTAATCTCAACTAGTTCAACTAAAATAAACAGAACACAACTCCACTAGCTGTCTCATTAACTCCTCCAAACTTCTGCCACTGAAGTCCAACTGAAGTCAACCATGCATGATGCCATCAAACCCTTGGGAACCACGTGATTCCTCTGTCAGATGCATGAGGCCACTTCTGTAGCTCGAACCGAAGTGCTCCAAGAGAGTAAACTGTAGTTTATAGTCTAAATATTATTAAGGGTAAATAATATTTGACTTCCCTGTTTTAAGGAGAGGCAGTCTAAAAATAGACTTCGACCTCTTTGACCTCAAAAATAGAGTCTCATCTATTTTTAACAACATGACACATACTTCAAGAATCTCAAACTGGAATCCCCGAACCATGCTCCATATGTCTAAAAATAGACATAGTCTAAAAATAGATTTTGCGCCAGAATTTGCCTGCGGGCCCACTTAGTGAAGGCGACTTCATTTCACTAAGCTCCATCATCTTGCCGCATTCTCAACACTCCCTCTCAGCAAGATATGGATTATCTGCAACCCCTATCCTGCCTCTGTGGAATTCGAACTTGCTCCTGGTGAGCGCCTTCGTCAGGATGTCGGCATCCTAATCCTCCGTGGGAACATATGAAAGCATCATGATTCTCCGCTGAACACAATCTCTGATATGATGGTACCTGATGTCGATGTGTTTGGACCTATCATGAAATACTGGATTAGCCGAGAGTTTAATGCAACTCTGGTTATCACAGTAAATCACCGTAGGCTCCAAATGCAACCTGAACAATCCTGCGAGGATCTTCCTCATCCAAATAGCCTCGCATGCAGCCAAGCTAGCTGCCATGTACTCGGCCTCTGCTGAACTGAGTGCCACGGATATTTGCTTCCTGCTGTACCAGGAAACCGTTGTCGACCCAATGCTGAAAACTCCTCCATAAGTGCTCTTCCGGTCCGTTGGACTCCCTACCCAATCTGCATCAGTGAAGCCAGAAAGCTTCGCTCCATCCTCCTGTCTGTACCATAGACCATATCCTGATGTGCCTCTGATATAGCGCAATACATGCTTGCCCGCCTTCCAAAAGAGCTTTGTAGGCTTAACCATAGCTTGCGAAAGCTGGTTAACTGCATAGCATATATCGGGTCGTGTATTGACCAGATACATAAGCGACCCCACCAACTGTCGATAGACAGTGGCATCCACTACCTCCGCTCAAGTAGCATCCTCCTTCCTCCAACCACCAGGAAGAGGAGTGTCAACAGGCTTGCAGCCTTGCATGTTGAACCTCTCCAGAATCTCCCGAGCATACTTGCCCTGAGAAACAAACAGTCCTCCACTGCGCTGCCAAATCTCCAATCCCAGGAAATAATGAAGGATGCCTAGGTCCTTCATCTCAAACTCCCGTGCAAGATCCTCCTTGCATGAAAGTATCAACTTCTCGTCGCCAGTCAAAATCAGATCATCTACATACAGTACGATGATCAACAGCTTCCCCTCCACCACAATCTGGTACAGGTTTGGATCCGCCTCACTCTTGGAGAATCCAAGCCCGGTGAAGTAGCCGTCTATCCGAGTGTACCAAGCACGAGGTGCTTGCTTCAGCCCGTACAGTGCTCTCTTGAGTCGGCACACATGCGACTCACTGCTGAAGATCTCAAAACCTTCAGGCTGCTCTATGTACACCTCTTCCTCAATAAATCCATTGAGGAATGCAGTCTTCACATCCATCTGATGAATGTGCCACCCCATCTGCGCTGAGAGAGCAAGGATCGTCCGTATGGAAGAGTACCTTGCGACAGGTGCAAAAGTCTCCTCATAGTCAATCCCCTCGATCTGTGAGAAGCCACGGGCGACAAATCTCGCCTTGTACTTCTCCACACTCCCGTCAGCCGCCTGCTTCACTTTGTAGATCCATCGCGAACCCACCACCGATTTCCCCTCCGGTCTTGGGACAATCTCCCATGCACTGTTTCTGACGATCGAATCATATTCTTCGATCATGGCATCTACCCATGCGGGTTCCTCCACAGCTTCCTCAAAAGAGGATGGCTCTGTCACAACACATTGACTCACAAGAACCATGTATCCAGTGTACCGATCCGGTGACTGTCTCTGTCTGCGCTGTGCTGTAGGTGGTCCTACAACCTTCTCTGCATCCCGAGCCAGTCGCTCAGCTTCTGTAGTCCGCATGCGCCCTCTGATGGTTGGCGCTGCCCGGGTGGTTTCTTCCACCTCCTGAACCTCCTCTTGTGGCTGATCCACATCCGGAAGCTCCTCCTTAGGAACTAACAGCTCCTCATCTGCATGCAAGTGTAGCTCCCTCTCAAGCGAACACTGCATGGCTTTCTCCTCCCGAAATTTTATATCCCGTCGCACAACAGTCTTGCGACTGTCTGGCACATACACCCGATAGTTGTGAGGTGTATCAGTGTACCCCACAAATATTCCAACTTCAGCAGTTGGATCTAGCTTCCTTCTCACATCCTTCGTCACATGCATGTAGACAGGAGATCCGAAAATCCGCAAATGGGAAATATCAGGCCTCTTGCCAGAATAAGCCTCCTCTGGTGTACTCATGCCAAGAACCTTGTGAGGACAACGGTTCTGCACATACACCGATGTATTGCATGCCTCAGCCCACAAGTGAAGGGGTAGGCCCTGATCATGCAACATCGCCCGTGCAGCACCCACGATCGTTCTGTTCTTCCGCTCAGCCACCCCGTTTTGCTGTGGGTTATGGGGTGCGATGAGCTCTCTCCGAATCCCTTATGCGCTGCAGAACTCCTTGAATTCAGCCGAGATGAATTCACCACCGTTATCACTCCTTAGAGCAATCACCTTCTTCCCCGACTCCTTCTCGACCAGTGCTTTAAACTCACATAACTTCGCGAATGTATCGCTCTTCTTCGGCATGAAGAAGATCCAGCACTTTCGAGAGAAATCATCAACAAAGATCACATAATACTTGTGCTTTGCTGTCGAAGCAACTGAGAAAGGACCACACACGTCCGTGTGAACTCTCTCAAGGATCGTCATGGCGCGACTATCCTTCTCGTGAAAGGTGGCTTTCACATACTTCCCTAAAGTACACCCCTTGCACTGATCTGACTGCGCAAGGGTGCCCTTAGGAAGCCCAGTAGAAATCTGTTGTAGAATCTTCAAAGCTCCATGGTGAAGGTGGCCCAATCTCCTGTGCCACAGTTCGCCCTCATCATCCCGGCTCACCACTTCTCCCACCTTGCATGCCATAGCTGCGCAGCCATCTACCTGCAACTGATAAAGGTTCTTGGTCTGAACCCCTATCTTCCGAGTCTCTCCAGTAGTCTTACTGCGCAGGAAGGCTTTTCCTTCGCTGAAGACCACATCATACCCCTTATCCTCCAACATCGCTACTGAAATCAGGTTCTTCTTCAATCCAGGTACATGCATGACATCCTTTAGTACAAAGGGTTTACCAAACTCCCTCTGAAAGGATACGGTACCGATACCAGTCGCACTGTATCTACCATCATCGCCCATCTCGATGTGCACACCCAAATCTTTGTTCTCCAGATCTGAGAACAACTCCCGATCTCCCGTCATATGAAATGATGCACCGCTGTCCAAGAACCACACCAATCCCATCACACTTGAAACCAAGCATGCAATCAGTGAAAATTCAAGCTCGAACTGTGAAGCCAAAGCTTCTCCATCTGCAGATCTTCCCGCTTGCTTGTTCTTCTTCTTCTTTGGACAATTGGTAGCATAATGTCCGTGATCATGGCAATGAAAACACTTCACTTTCGCCATATCCTGCTTCTTGCCCTTAGCACCAGAATGAGAGGTTTTCTTACCCTTCCCCTTCTTTGCTTTGGACACCAAAGCACAGTTTTCTTCATCAGCTCCCTTTGATGAAGATCCATCTCGAGTAGTCCTCCTTATCTCCTCCTACATGAGATCCGCCCAAAGGCGCTCCCATCCCGGCAGCTTCTCCCGACCATTGACACTATCTTGATATGAGTGCCAAGCCTTCGGAAGACCAAGGAGAGCCAGGTCGACCATGTCCTCGTCTTCGACAGTCACCCCCACACTTCCCAGCTCATCTCTTCATTGAGTGAACTTCGTGAGGTATTTGGCGATACTGTCGCCTTTCTCCATCTTGATGTTCCTGAGCTTATCTTTGAGCGCCAGCTTCCTTTGGTCGCTCTTACTCTGGAATAGATCCTTCAAAGCTTTCCACATTAAATATGGAGTAGCCTTTCCATGCAGGCTGGATACAATATGATCCTTGACGCCCTCCAATAGGATCCTTCGACACTTCGCCATCTTCTTTTGCCATGCTTCGACTTCAGCAGCATCAGTGGGCTTTTGGACATTCGTATCTACGAACTCCTTCAGACCATTATCTTCTAATACTGCTTCCATGCGATCCTTCCATGCAACATAATTCGAACTTCCTTCAAGAGCATATTCGAGTCGCAAACCGTTGAAAGACATTTTCAACACCGGCACCAAGAAAACAAAGCTGCGCAAAATTCGAATTCCAAACTCCAAGCTCTATCGCTTCCGATCTACACTTGAGAACAAATTATTTCCAAATCAGAGATTGACTGCAAGGGGCGTTTACTAGACCTTTCACTTTCCGAAGAAAGATGAATCCGGAGGCTTCCTGGCCCGTATGCAGACTCTGTCCGAGGAAATAAGTTTGCAATCACCGTAATAGATCTCGACAATTAATCTTGCTCTGATACCATGTAGAAATTAGTTGAATAAATCACTTATTCAATGGAGATTAACCCGATTACACATCAATTTCGAATTGCATGCATAACACATAATCTCATCTACAATTAATTGTCACATGCGGAAATAATAGAAGCAATCTCACATCAAATCAATCACACATTAAATCAGTATGTATGGGGAAAGCCTATAGCTGAAAACCCCGCAGCTATTGTGTATATTATAATGGAGAAATCATGTAACCAAACAAGTACAATACTCCTCACAAGTACTCAGTACTTTCTCATAAAGTCACACACAATTTAGCTTAGTTTTGAACAAGTCACTGGTTCAAAACTCCCCGCCAACTGCCTTGCCTCTATTGCGCAATAATGGCCTGTATATGTAGATATCCAAGGTTCAAATCCCCTTGGCTTGAATGCGCAATTGTCATGGACAATTCCTCCAAGTGTAATGCAAATCCCATGCAAAACTGATCCTCCAACTGATAGCTTTACTCACCCTTTCATCTACCTCTTCCATTGGTCTCCACTGAACTGATCATGCACTGTAGTGAACTGAAGTGTTCTTGAGTTGACTAATGAGTTAATAATTAGTGAATTAAATATTATTTAATTCACTCCACTCATATCTAGTTGATTAGCTAGTTAACTAATCCCAACTAGTTCAACTAAAACAAACAGAACACAACTCCACTATCTGTCCCATTAACTCCTCCAAAACTTCTGCCACTGAAGTCCAACTGAAGTCAACCATGCAAGATGCCATCAAACCCTAGGAACCACGTGATTCCTCTGTCAGTTGCATGAGCCACCTCCATGACTTGAACTGAAGTGCTCCAAGAGAGTAAACTGCTGTTTATAGTCAAAATATTATTAAGGGTAAATAATATTTGACTTCCATATTTTTAGGAGAGGCAGTCTAAAAATAGCCTGGGACCTAAAAATAAGAGTCTCATCTATTTTTACCAACATGTCGCATGCTTCAAGAATCTCCAACTGGAATCTCTGAATCATGCTTCGTATGTCTAAAAATAGACATAGTCTAAAAATAGACTTTGCGCCAGAATTTGCCTGCGGGCCCACTTAGTGAAGGCGACTTCATTTCACTAAGCTCCATCATCTTGCTACATTCTCAACAATATAAAATTTGGTTGAACCCTAATAAGTGTGTTTTAGTTGTCACATCATGTCAGTTGTTGGGATTCATCGTTTCTATAGAAGGGATTCAGGTAGATCCTTTCAATGTTGAGGCAATACTTCAGTTGCCTCCCCCTTCTTCTATTTGTCAGCTTCAAAGTCTACAAGGTAAAGCCAATTTCTTAAGGAGATTTATCGTTAATTATGTCGAGGTGACGAAAGGATTTATGCGGTTGTTAAAAAAAGGAGTTCCATTCTTTTCGGACGACTTTGCTCAAAGCTTGTTCGATGCTTTGAAAAATACATTGACCTCTTCTACATTATTGAGTCCACCTGATTATAGAAGAGACTTCCTTTCATATCTCGTTGTAGTAGAATCTACTATCGGTATGGTTCTAGTTCAGGAAGATGATGCTCTTTGTGAGCATTTTGTATACTACCTTAGTTGAGGCTTGGTGGGTCCTAAACTCCGGTATTCTCCCATTGAGAAATTAACTTTGGCAGTTGTTCATGTTGTCCAGTGGCCCAGGAATTATATCCTTCTTCACAAAACTTATGTTTTGGCAGTAGTTAATCCATTTCAATTTTTTCTCAGTAGACAAGTGATTGGGGGAAAATACAATCGATGGGTTGTCATTTTGCAAGAGTTTTATCTCAAATTCATGTCTGCCAAATCCAAGAAATCTTTGGTATTTTTGGAGTTGATCTCTGAGTTTCCTTGTGGAAAAGAGATTGTTTATGAAGATTCATTCCCTGATGAACATATTTTCCATATTTCTTCATAGGATCCTTGGTATGGATATCTCATTGTTTATCTCCATACTTCTAATTTTCCCTTAGCTTTTTCAAAAGACCAGCGTCAAAAGTTGCGCCACTTAAAAAAAATTATCTTATTATCGGTGACACTTTATATCATCACAGGGTCGATTCGATCCTTAGAAATTTCTTGACTCTCGAAGAAGCTGAGGCTATGTTGAATGATTGCCACATTGGAGCTTGTGGTGGTCATTTATCTGGGCTTTCTATATCCCAGAAGATTTTGCGTGCAGGATATTTTTGGTCCTTAATTTTCAAAGATTGTGTTGAGGTGGTCAAAAAATTTCATCCTTGTCAAGTCTATACTCGGAAGATGCTCGCTCATCTAGATCCACTCTTTCCCGTTGTCATTGTCGGTATGTTCACAAAGTGGGGTATTGATTATACTACTTGTAACCCGCCTTCAGAAAAGGGTCATAAGTACATTATCGTAGTAGTATACTACTTGATGAAGTGGTTTGAGGCTATGCCCACTTTTGCGAACGATGGTGAAACAGCAGCCCTGTTTTTGTTCAACCAACTCAATTCTTGCTTTCGTATCCCCAAAGAGATTGTCACTAACCATGGAAGTCATTTTCAAAACACCATGATTGCTCAATTGGCTCTCAAATTGGGTTTTCGGCAGGAGCATTCATCTTCGTATTATCCTCAGGCCAATGGGCAAGTTGAAGCCATAAACAAGTCCTTAAAGGTCATCCTTCAAAGAAAAATTGATAAATATAGATCCAATTGGCACATCATCTTGTATCCTACACGTTGGGCATACCGAATGTCTATGAAGACTGCAACCGAATTCACTCTGTTCCAACTATTTTATGGGCTGGAATCAATATTTCCTGTTGAATGCAAAATTCCTTCCCTTAAGATGGAATTTGAACTTCTTCCTGACACTTCAAGTCTCGAAGAACGCCTTGTCCATCTCGAACATCTTGATGAGCAGCACCAAGATGCAGCTACGATGAACGAGGCTCATAAGAAATGAGTGACGGTTCAGTATGATAAGGCAGTCAAACCTAGGGTTTACTCTAAAGGTGACCTTGTTTTGATTTATGCCCAAGAAAAGGATGCCTTGGGGGCAGGCAAGTTCAAATCCATGTGGTATGGCCCTTTTATTGTTAAAAGGGTCCTAAAAAAGGGAGCCTATACCTTGGTTTATTTCGACGGAAACGAGCTGGTGGAGCCCAAAAATGGGCTCTATTTGAAGAAGTATTATGCCTAGGCTTTTGCCTAGCATTCACTTTGGTTGTATATATTTTATTTTTTGTACATGTCTGTTTATTGATTTTTTATGTGACTTTGATGATTTTGATCTACTTTGGCATGTGTTTTTGGATGAGATGAGTCATTTTGGCTTTGTCGATGATGCTATTAGACATACCCATAATATTGCTTCCGCAGCTTGGGTAATTCACTATCCATCCAGTCATTTTCTAGTCTCAAAGGGTGTATGCATTGGTCCTGCTTTGAACAATGTGACAGAGTACACTGCAGTGGTCAACCTACTCTCGAAGGAAATATCTCTTGGTGTTGATTTTTTAGTAGTATACTTGGATTTGCAACTGGTAGTTTCACAATTAAATAACACCTATCGTGTCAGAGACCCATTTTTACATCAATTATTTCTGAGAGTGTGTTTGTTACAATGCTCATTTCAATATGTTACATTCATTCACATTCCTCGTTCAGATAATTGGTTTGCAAACACATTAGTTATTCAAGCAATTGATTTTTATGTTAATCATTCAACACTTTAAATATCAAAAACATCATTCATCATTGTACATTTGGGACAATCACATCATATATATATATATATATATATATATATATATATATATATATATATATATATATATATATATATATATATATATATATATTAGACTTGTGTTCAAAATATACAAAAATCGTGCAATCATGTCCTACAAAATTAGGGCTATGCCTGATCATGTTCATCTTAAAAAAATATTACAGTCATCTGATAAAATAAAATATATCTATGTGGGCCCTGCTTAGGATAGGTGTTCTAAAAGAACACTATAGTTGTCACCACACGACAGAATAGTCGCACCCAATCACGTGGTACTCCAACCACATGTCTCTATATAGCCTCCACGAGATCCTCTATGGCATCCATAGGGACTTGGCGAGTCAAACTCTCAAATTTTATTTGTATAGCATGGAGGGTTCTCCCTGGGTATTCTGTGACATATTCAGCCTCTCTTCTATGGCACCTATGCCTCAGGAAACCCTCAGGTCTCATTGGTCCCATGTCTGCATCATGATCCATAAAATTTGTAAGTTATATTTTCCTAAAAAAAAATATTTTTTATTTTCATATAATTTGAAAATAAATAAAAAAAATAAAAATAAAAATCATATAATCAAAAATCATTGTGTGATCTTACCAGCCGCCCCCCATGTTGCACCAGGTGGAAGGATCAAATCTAGATCTCCTCTAAAATCTTTCCCAACATAGGGATAATCCTCTACTACGATGACTTGTTCTCCCCACTAAAGGAAGAACTCATCATCCCAAGTAGTCTGGGGGACCTCACTATCCCCTAGTATCTTCGTCAAATCTTCCCACCTACTTATCCGTGGATCATGAGGACTGCTAATGGTAGATATGACCTCGGGGTGAAGCCCTGGAACCATCTCAAAGAAGAATGTGCATCTCATGGTACCATAACCAAAATGATTTGTCTTAATTTTTCAAATTGAATTCATTTGTTTCTTCAAATTTTCCAATAGTTTTGTGCACCAATCATATAGCATGATCAAGAAACCCACTGCTAGACTCATGCTTCCTCGTGAATCCTGGTTTAAGGAATTTGATCTATCTTCCCTCACAATGGTGAAAAGAAAAATCTTCATGTGTAGATCTGATCTATGTCCCGACCTTCTGAGTACCCTCAGCATAGTAAACACGAATATAATCCTCAACATTTAATCCTCCTGTGGGCTTTCCCTGCAAATTTTTTGGTTCCCCTCTCTGAGAGAGTCTAGATATGAATTAAATGTCTTTTATTTCAATCCTTAGTGGAATTTGATCTATCATGAAACAATATTCATCCAGATCCCAATAGTTTACTAACATCTCGAGCGATCTTGTATTAGTTTTCATATTTGGCATTTTGAAGAATTTCAGTAATCCACATCCTCAGAGTATATCCAAGGATAATTGTTCCTACATAACCTCATTATCAATTATGCTATGCTCTCTTTCCCTCCATCTAATATGCATCCTGTATCATTTCATCCAATAACCATTTAGAAATTCATTTTAAAATTTTGCTTTGTGCATACGCATTAATGAATAAGCTGAGTATGAGGCTTACCTAAAATATTTGGATCAATTTGGTGGGTGATTTCTCCGTTTGCAAGAAAGGGATTTTTTTCTCCAGAGCACTTTCACAATTTCTTCACAGTACAAATGAAAAAATGTGAGTCCAAAAAGCCTATTTATGCCTAGAATTCAAAAAAAAATTGCAAATTTTGTTTGTGGTTATTTTTGGAATTTGTTCACAATTGTTTAACCTTTTGGCTTGTAAGTGTTGGGATAGGATATTTTCATGTCCATTCTGGTAATTTCGAGATGATTCCATTTTTTTCTTCAGATCCATGATCGTTGACCTATTATGGCAAGTATTTTATTCTGAGCTAGCATATAGGTTAGGGAATTCACTTTCCATTGCACTTATGCATACTAGCCTCCATTCTGAAATCTTGGCATAGGGTCGACCCCATAATATTATGACTATTAAACCGATTTCACTTGCTGACTTATAAATAATGATATGATGGTAGAGCCATCCTTTACATGGGCTTATTAGTGAGTTCCTCGCTATCATTTGTCGCCCATGCTGCAATTTGTGTAGGCTCGGGAGTCATCTTTAGTCCCGCCATGACATATGCATTGAAGCTTCATTCTTCTTCTTCTTCGCTATTTTTATTCTGGCCATATACCTTAGAGGCTCCCATTTTTTTGTTGATTTGTATTGCTGCATTGCATATTGACCATTTTCATATCTTATCCTTTAGCCGGCTTCATTTGGACTCATGTTTAAGCCATCTTTTGACCATTTATTTCTGCAAAGTCAATCGTGCAAAGCCTTCGCGACTTGACACCCTTATCCATGGATGGAAAATTCCTTTGAGTGTCACTTACCAGTTTTCACCACCTTGTATTGAGAATAGGATTGTTCCTATCCTAGGAACTACCGACACTCTTTCTATCCATTGTATTATAGCCATTCTTTTATTCTTTTTCAGGCTTTGAAATATACAAAAGACAAAAAAAAAATATATTCCAAAAAATAGCGGGAATGGGACATTACTTCCATATTTGATGGTAACTAAAGACTCAGTTGTGTCGCCCTTGAACAAAGAAAAAAAAATATAAGTCATTTCTCCATTTGGAATGGTTTTAGTTTTGACTTAGGAGAAGTCATAACCTTGTTATCCGTCAATACTCCCCCGATTGGTTATATCTTCCAATCATATGGAGGGTTTTTTTATGCCTCCTACATGAAAAAATTATACAAAGTTATCATTTGCTTCGATAGTCAAAATGTTTTGTTCTTTTATTCAAGGGAAGTTAACCTGATTTGTCCTTTCTACAGTGTCTCTTGACTCATTTTTTCAGTCAGTCATCCCGGTATGTCAGAGTCTTGTTCTATCACATCAACTATTTGGTCCTTTTCTCGTGCTGGTTTGAGAAGGTATCCATTGACTTCTTGACAGTGGGTTTGTCTCTTATCGACTTCAATAAATTTCTCTGAGAGTAAACCTAGAGCTGCACCCTAGCCCTATTTACATCATTGATAGGTTACCTTGTGCTCAGCATTTGATCAACACCATCGGTATTTGACTGAGTGGTTTCCCTTGTGTTTGACATCATCTTAAATTATCACACTTAGGATTCGTGCAGTGCCTTGGTTTCCATTTGACCATATCGGTGGATTCCTCGCCTCTTTTTCATCTTTCATTATTGGTTGGTTCAGAGGGTTTCTGTCGTGCGCTAGCTACATTTTTTGCATGCTGGAAACGTACTTCGGGTTGGTTACTTCACTTCGCTTCGTCTAATTCCTTCCAAATTTTGGCCTGCGAGTTACACTCACTCTAGATTGATGTGGGATTCCTTAATTCCTTCCTTGCAGCAGATATTTTCCCATCGAATTTAACTCATTTCTTTGGGAATAAGGTCTAGAGTCCTTTTGTCAGTACCTTAGGGTTTACATTCATCAGTGGAAAACTCCTTGACTATCGACAGTGAGAATACATAATGTCTCCTGATTAGTAGATTCTCTCAAGTGTTTGACTTGAACTCGTTTATTTGCACTTGTTATATTGTATTGGGGCACCTTGACTCTCATCATCATTATCGATGATTTGTCTCGTGTTTGTTAACGGTGTACATAAATGACTAGTAATCAAATGATATCTCACATGGTCGACCTCATCTCATTTATTCCCATTGTGTATAATTGTGCCATGGTGATCGGTGAAGACCTCATGTTTGCATCACCATGTTTTGGTTCACTTTGATAGCACCTTCAATTTTCTATCAATGACACCATCCACCCTTATATGTTGTAGTTCCTTACAGTAGCATCTTATATGTTGGCACCCGAGTTGCATGCAATACCATTTGTTCCACCACTTATGATTTGGTAATTGGAGATTGAGTTGTGACTTCAGTGATTAGATATCTTTGCAGCATCATTGATCAACCTTTTATATGTGATACTTGGACATGATTTTGATATGTAGTTTTAGGCGGTGATGAGATGATTCTCTATGTACTTTACAGTTCAATTATACTTGTATACATATTGGATCCACTCTATACTTGATATAAGAAAATGTTTTTCTTTCACTGAGCATGGGTATGTCTGCCTCAGACATGAGCTTTCTTTCTGATTTCTATCACTGGTTTTTAGAAAGCTGAAATCTTGTGAATTCCTCTCTAGTCCTCGCAAGATTCTTTCTTATGCACATAATACATTTCGGCCATCATGCACCCCTTCTGACCTCATATATTATGGGGAATTTGTTATAACATCATTTATCACCTTTATATACTTGATGACTTATGCATTGGCCTTGAGCAGCCCTTCCATTCAGACTTGGTAAAACTTCTTAAAAAACAATATTTTGAATTCCATATGTGACTATGCCCAGTTTTTCTGTGTGCAGACGCAGGGCCACTCATATCTGACCAGCGTATGCTATTAAAAATATTAAAAAATATTAAAACTCCCTATTAATGAGATGGGGTTTACGAGTTTTTCCTGTAACTTAACTACCCCCGCCCGTAGCCTAACTGTTTCCCACCTGAAAAAAAAAAAAAAAAAATAAATAAATGATTTGAGGAAGTATAAATTCACCTCAAGGGAATGGCCTAAGGAGGAGGAGAGAGAAGGCTATTGATTTCATAGCTTGTTATAGCCTTGATCAAGTCTGATATTTCCCTATGCCTCCTGCACTTCCCAGGTTTAGGAAACTCATGTTTCCTTGTGATGTTCACCCCCACTTTATGTGACATCCTTTGTGCACCCTTTATGGAAGAAGCTTTGTGAGGCTAGGGCTGGACGGATCAAGAGGACGGTTTTTCTTGGAGCCGTGGCAGATCTCAGGTTATTTCTCCTCTTTTTTTTTACATATTATCAATAAAATAAGCTCTGGCTCATTCCTGATGTCTTTTTGTTATATGTCTCCTATACATGTTGAATGATATTTTAATGGTTTATTTCATGTTATTGTTTTGAGATTATATATGCTAACATGCTGCCATATAAGACATATATGTTGTTCAAATATCTTGTGTGCTTTGTCTTGATTGATTTTCAGGTTCTGAAGCATGAGGAGTAGCAGAGGTTTTTCACCCCAAACATAGGAAAAATGGGTCAGGTCGTCTATCCTCAATTTTCTAGTTCAAGAATTAAAACTGATAATTAGACTGCTTCTTATGATGATATGCATTCCACTCTATTAGGTCCCTCAACCTAGACCTTAGGGTATCTTTTCCCGTAACAGTCTCTAGGAAGGGAATTTTCCCATTAGTTGCAACATTAATCCTTTTTCAATGTGGGCCCGACCTCCTTCCTTTCATTAACACACAAGAACTTTCCATGTCATCCTGGCCTCCTACTCCTCATCGGCTCCTCCATGTTTTCATGTTCCTTGTCATCTCAGTGCTCCCTTCACGTGCTCCTCCTATAACATTCTAGGATAAGACCTATGGTACATCTCATCTCGGCCCTTTTCTTCGCGGGACACTTAAATTTTTGGGGATTTTTTCTTTGACAGGTTTACTTAACGGATATTTTTTTTCTCTTGCCATTTCTCCCATTAAGCAATAGGCCTCTGTCGAGACTAAAAAAAAATGAGTGTAACTTTTTTAATGTACTCTCACTCTGGTTATGGGGATTAAACAAGCCGCTATAACACAGTGATCCTACAACAATGTATTATATATATATATATATAGAAGGATTTTTTTAGTCATAATTGAGTCAAGCACACCATATTCCATACTACCTAAACTTGTGCCAATATACATGTATATATTTCTATAATTTTATGATCTTACTCTCCCTCCATTCCACAACCATTAGAATAAGAAGTTCCCCATATTTTTACATTTGCAATGACCCACCCCCCCCCCAAGAATATCAGTCATACTAATGAATCCTAAGTTTTGTTGGGAGGTGGACATGATTATTCCTTCACATACCCTCTGTGTGCAGAGTCTTTCTTTGTTTCAGTTTAAAAATTAAGTTATGTTCTAAATAAATCAACATAGGTCGTGATGCATTCCCCAATTATCACTGACATTAACCATGCAGTGTGTTTAATTTGAGCATACAACATTAATTTGTATATGTATATTTAAATATAATTCCCTGCATACAAAATGTTAGTAAAAAATCACAACCACAAAGAACTAGTCCACAGTGCCTCCTTCTATTCATTCACAAGTAAATCATGTACCATTCAGGTAAGCAATATAAATATTGAATTCACAATTCAAACATCTATTAAATAGCACATGGTACATGTACATAAACTTATATGTAATAACTAAATTTGGGAAACTGATTTTGGGACAACCACTATCCACCCAACCATAGGCAACTACAGCTAGTCCTCACTTGCAGTTATCACCATGGAACCAAATTTCAAAAATTAAGGTGGTTTTCTCAATGGATTAAACACCAACATATAGTTGAGACTGGGACTCCATAGATTATCCCACCTTCACCCACCAACTACTTAAAATTCAAAAAAATGCACAAGGAGTCCAAAGGTATGCCACCTCCACTCTAAGGACATGTAACACAGTCGTTCCACCTAATGAAGGGAGTCCAAAATCTACTGCCAAAACCAAGTGAACAAGCAAAGGAGACTTAGTAATTTTCTCTCACCAGGAATCCAAGGATCACTCTTCCACCCCAGGCTATCAAGGGAATCTAGAGAGGACCATGTCCACCCTCTATCCCCTAGGACATCCCAAGACTTATCCTCACCTGGAGAGAATTTCCCTTGTACTCGTGTTGCTCAATCGAGATTTATTAATCTTCCCTCAGAGTTTTGTTTTTTAGGTCTCCTCCTATTTTTTCAAATCCTTCGAATACTTCTTTCCCTTTTCCAAATCCTTCAACTAACTCTACACAGTGGTTCCTCATTTTCAAATTTGACCTCTCCCTATCATTTCCCCACTACCCGCGTAGCCCTTCTCATAATTTTTTTGTCCTTTTTGTCTTATCAATTTTTCCAAGCAAGCATGGCCTACATCCCTTTACATCAACTCATTTAATTCAACATACCAGTCCATTAAAACAAACCAACCAACCTTTAATGGTTGTCATAGCACTGTCCATATTTCCTATTACAACGAACCCTCAATATCTGAAGAAATTAACCATCCTCAACCCCTGGAATCTGTGTCCCTCAGTTCAACCCATTTTTTTAAATATTTACATTGTATACATAAGGAAAAATATAATCGAGGTTGTCACACATTGACTTTAAAATTTTAAGTATCTGAAGAGTAATATAAACCAATTTTTGCATCAATATTAATCATTTGTAGCAAGAAATATTTTGTGTGTAGTAATGAGTATGGATTTATAAATCAATGTAGCATCAAATATATCAACATATTGTGTTTCTTCCACTTTAACCTTAGGAATTTATTCCACTTTATCCTCTAATTCATTGTCTCCACTTTGGCTCTAGGTTTTCCTCCAATTCAACTTTAGGCTTTGACTCCACTTTATCCTCAAATTCAAATTTTCTCTATGGCTCTATGTTTTTCCTCCACTTTAACCCTAGGATTTGAATCCACTTTATCCTCCAATTCAGTCTCTCTACTTTGGCTCTAATTTTTTTCTCCACTTTGACCTTAAGATTTTCCTTCACATTATCCTTATCTTTGCCTTCATTTTAGCCTCAGTTTTTGTGTCTACCTTTTCCTCCATCATAGCTTCAAAGATAGCATTGACATTAACTTATTGTTTAACTTCCTTTTTGGCATTCACACATTAACTTATTTTTTAACTTCATTTTTGGCATTCACACATTAACTTATTGTTTAACTTCCTTTTTGGCATTCACACATTAACATATTGTTTAATTTCCTTTTTTGCATTCACATTTACCTCCTATAATTGCCTACATAAGTATTATAAATTTCATGAGTTTAGAATAAATTATGCATACTAATTTTTTATTTATTTAAAATATAAATCAATATTGTGTTGCAATTTTGGATGTTCTATGTTGTTACAATCGCTTAAATTCAAAACTTATTTATACTAAAAAAATAAGTTAAGTAATTTTAGATAGAACATAAACCATATTCATAATGAAAGACAACCAAAAACTCAATGATACACAGATAAGTTAGGTCAATGACTAGGTAAAAAATTTGTTCAACAAAGATACAAAGTACAATAAGAGATTGAATAATTTCACCCAAATCTGAAGAATATATATAATAGCAATAGTTTATGAAAACATTGAATCACTTTGCCTCTCCAAGTTATGCTCTTACTCTCCAATTCTCTCTCTCACAATCTCCTTCAAGTCTCTCCAACTCTCTCTAAAGTTCGAATTCACAATGCACAAGTGAGGTGAGATGATATGAGACACACATATATAGAAGGGGAAATGAATTATTGACATAAAGGAGGAGAAATACACATGCCTTGAGGAGGAATTACATACGCCAAAATAGTATTGTAACTTATTCCATAAAGGAGAGGAATGTAACTTATGCATTTAGGAGAGAAGTGTAATTTATGCGTTAAAGAGGTGTAAGAGGAATCATTTTATGACGAGTCATTAAAGTGTGTAAGAGAGTCTAAGAGGTGTGTAAGAGCACTAAAGAAAGAGAAATGAATCCATTAAGAGAGAGTAGCATATGCATTAATTGAGGGGAGCTACATATGACATGATTGAGTCTCAAGATTGAGATACTTGAATTTATTTTTAATAATAATATCATAATATTGTAATAATAATAATAATAATAACAATAATAATGATGATGATGATATTGATGATTAAGTTTAAATTGAACTATTAGGATTTATTGATGATCAAAATTTATTTTCCATCAACAATGCTTGATTACCAATTAATGCAATGTGATTTACTATTTTTGGAAAGCCATACTTGAGACTTTTTATTTTTAGACTTTCTATTCTTATAAATTAATCCCTTAGATGCCAATTTTCAACACTCCCTCTTAGCTAGGGAGGAATTTCTTTTTGCAAAAAAATATCTTTTCTTTCTCTGCTCAAATTTGTTCATCTTTGCTCTATATCATCTGGAACAATGATGTCTCACTCTAATGAAGAAGAATCATCATAGGGGAGATTCATCCATCACCCTATATTCACTTGGGGGTAATTCCACTTGCCAACATATGACAAGGATCTCGCACAATGAAGTCTCATCTCTGCTTGGGGGGTCCACTTGTCAACACATGACAAGGATCTCACACATCTAAGGCTCGTCTCTGCTTGGGGGGATCCACTTGTCAACACATGACAAGGATCTCGCAAATCCAAGGCTCATCACTGCTTAGGGGGATGCACTTGTCAACACATTACATGGATCTCGCACATCCAAGGCTCATCACTTCTTGGGGGGGGTCCACTTGTCATCACATGACAAGGATATCGCACATCTAAGGCCCATCATTGGTTGGGGGGGTCCACTTTTCAGCACATAACAAGAATATCGCAAATCCAAGTCTCATTAAATTTTAAGTGGTGGAACACCTGCATCCTAGAAAAGTCTCACTACATCTATTGGGCAGATAGGTGGCTCTTCCCACATCCCAGACTATGGGTCAGATGCATATTGAGTCCTACTCTTTTGGCACACAATACACAAGAGGTCCCTCATCCTCGGGAGATTCTCAACATCATTCCCTAATTTTATGAGCTACACTACAAGGAAAATACCCTCTAGCGGAGGTCATAAAGGAAGTTTTTAGTGTTATAAAATTGGCCAAAATTGTCAAAAAAAACATTTGCTACAACATATGTTTTTTGTAATAGAGGTTTTGGTGGAGATTTTAATGGAATTTCAACACAACTAAAAAACCTAGGCAGTCGTAGGTTATTACGGATGTTTTTTTCATCGGTGCGCTACTAAGGTGTGAATGCACCAATGCGTGTCATATAGACGATCGGCTTGGGGCGGTCGAAGGTGCATGCACTGGGTCGTAAAGGTATACAACCGCACTAGGTGCACTATAGGTGATACAATGCACGGGGTCGTTCTAATTTGTATTGGTATATGTGTAGTGCCCATATGTCGTATCAACACACTGGTATGTAGTCTTATTGAAGCGCACCGGTGCGCAGTATTAGACAAACATACTGATTGTTCTAATTCATATTTGTATTTGTGCAGTGCCCATAGGTCGTACAAATGCACCAATGCGTAGTCTGATAGAAATGCATCAGTGTTCATTTTGTATTTTTTAGAAATATCGACCTATGATAGTGCAATTATTATGATTTTTTTAAATTCATTATTCATCAAAAGTTGACACATCTTATAACAATATTCATATTAATTAAATTTTTAATAATGCATTTGAATGTGATGTTTGGATTAATTTGTTATATCATATCATAATTATTGTGAATTTTTTAATTCATTATTCATCAAAAGATGACACATATCTTATAACAGTATTATTATCAATTAAATTTTTATTAGTGCATTTGAATGTGATGTTTGGATTAATTTGTTATATCATATCATCAAATTTCACATCTCTTCATTATAATATTTACTCATCCATAAATTTAATTAGTGGTGTTACATTTCACAGCGACAATGGAGAACGAAATAGAATAAATTAAAACATATTATAATACAGTCTTTGTCATACAAAATGGGACAATTATTGTTATCCCTTTGTCTTTCAATTGGGACATTATGTCCATTACATTAAACAAAATGTCTGATTTCACAGACAAATATTTCAAAAAATACAACGCCTTGCTTTGATATCCAAACATAATGATCATCATTCTTCGCTTGAACTGTTGTCACTGCTCGAGCTACTTCCATGACTTGGGTTATTTTCAGGAATGTTTTGTTCATGGTGTTGATTGTTTTCTTCTTCTTCACCTTCCATCTACAAACATAAAAATAAACTGTAATGAGTGTATGTACATTTGTCAGAATAATGAAAATTGAAATATTAAATAATATACATCAATGTAAATTGAAAATAAATGACGTACCATAGCAACAATCGACTCATGAACTATACACATTCTTTCAAAACCATGTAGTATGCCATCCTTCAAGATTTCATCTGTTGGCACAGTTCCATACTTTGTTTCCTGCAAGTTTTATACCCCATAACAAATCATATATTTAATCAAAAATATTTTTTGTTCTATTAATTATAGACGGAGCTAAGTAAAACAAGATCGATAGATGCTTACAAATTCCACAATTATTTTCTGATATGCCAACATATACTCACAACCCATATTTAACCCAATGTCAATCAATTCGTCTTATGGTTCTTCTTTGTATTTTAGCACCTGTTTGAAGACATTCAATGATGATTCTTGTAAAACAACTTAAAATATATAAAATTGAAATCTAGTTAAGTTGTTATAAGGAAGTAACAATTACTCACAAACTTAGATATCAACCCTTTTCTTCCTTGTCGTCATGTTTTATGTGCTGAATGGGTTCCATTTTCTTTTCTT
Organism: Pinus albicaulis; assembly: GCA_034641835.2. Taxonomy (NCBI): domain Eukaryota; kingdom Viridiplantae; phylum Streptophyta; class Pinopsida; order Pinales; family Pinaceae; genus Pinus; species Pinus albicaulis. The sequence goes on along the minus strand of JAXQQM020062285.1, from coordinate 17,560 downwards.
TTCTGCAAGAAAATACTTGAAAATTAATATTTAATGCTAAATTGTTTATTTATTGTACCTAATGATTGAAAAATTAAGATTACATATTACATTTGAATCATGTTGTTGTTGAGATGGCTCCTCCTACGATGCAATTTTATCCATTTCTTTGACCATCTCCTTGTACACCCTTTTGGACATTCCTACTGGCATATTTCTGATATCAGCTCATTCATCTTTTGAGATTTTCATAATCTTCCTGAAAATGTAACATGACAATAAACTATTTAATTTTTATATTGGTATATGAAAAGTAAATATAACAAAAGTGATATTTATAAATAATTCTAGAAAAGCATTTAAATGAATATTACTTTTTCATTCCTTATTTTTTGTTTTTGTATGTTTTTGCTATCAAAATTCTGACATGTCTCATCGACCAATTCTCTAGAAACTCTTCCTGTAGTTTAGATAAAATTTGGTTCTTGGAATCTTTGGATTGATTTTTGTATTGTAAGTGGAAAGAACGTCTATACATTCGTTCCACTAGATCCCTCAAACATTTGTAAAAAAATTTCCCCATTTTGTTAACCTCCAGCGCCACTCCAGATGAACTAAGGAGAAATTCATTTTCATTTACATGTTCTATTTTTTTTCTTTTTTTAGAACAAAATTCCTTTTTTGAGTTGTTAGTCCCCGTAGAACACTAAACATATGTGAATTAATAGATTGTTTGAAACATGTTATCTAATAATTTTAAGTATATTATTAATGAAAATTAAAAAAAGAAACTCATATCAGATCGATAGTATTTTTTCATTCACCTCATTCATCCTTTTGCAATTTTTCCATCAAGATTTTATGCTTTTCTGGTCCTAAATCAAAAATAATCTTATCGAGCTTCATCATTTTGTGGTTCGGCATGATACACTATAAACAATACATATTAGTTAAACTTACATATAGTTCAAAATATCTACAAAGAACTTGCCTTTTTTGCTTTTCTTGATGTGTTATCATTATTTTTGTTACTTTATCTCTTGTCATCCATTTCTTTATCAATATGAAACTTGTACCATATCATTCATTAATATATTTTATAAATAAACTGTCAACTTTTCATGTAAAAAAAAATATCAAGAAACTGGTGCACTTTTCATGGTGTACGCACCGACGTCGGTGCGTGGTGGTCTTATAAACGCACCACCCAAATAGTATAAAACATCGTACAATGATCTATGTCAACAAGGAGCACCAGTGCATTACATTTTAACCACCGCACCGATTAACACAGACAAAATAATAAAAATCATCTAGTGTTAGTTTTTGTAGCATATGGTGTCGTGGAGGGGGCGGTGTGGCCTATTCTTATAAATGAACCACACAAACAAGGGACCACCATACAGTGCTCTCTGTTAACTAGGAGACCCGGTGTGTTATATGTTAAATGGTGCACTGATTAACAAAAAATAAAAAATAAAAATTTGCAAAACAGTACGTAAGCAGTGCGCTATAATGAAATAGTGCATCAATGCCCTATTTTAAATATGGCGCATGGATTTCAAAAAAAAGTTTTTTTAATTTTTTATCAAATAGTATGTGAGTAGTGTGCTAGGATAAGCCAACGCACTGATGCGCTAGGTTACGCAGGGCACACTGATTTTAAAAAATCTATTTTTTTTAAATTCGCGCAAGGGCCGACATGGATTGGGATCCGACTATACAAGTTTTCCCGTGGGTTGGATGTCATAGGCCTATATATATAGCAATACAAGCCCTATAAATCTAAAATAAAAAGCCCTAATTCTGAAGTCACAGAAATAGGAAGAAGCAAGGGCAGAAACAAAAAGAATGAATGGTTTAGGGGTAAAAAAAAAAAAAATTGTTTCTGAAAATGAACAACAAATTGAAATGTTTTATTTACTACGTAAAAAATACTGCAGAAAATGTAAAAAAAAAACAATAAAATTTAATCGTGATATATTTTGAAATTCTATGCTACAGGGTTTGAATCACCAGAGGTTTGGAATTCTAATTGTCTAAATACTTTTGTTCGAAAGTATTTCATTGCTCCACAGTGTTGTCGTGCTCTCTTGCTCCAGGTATGTCTCCTGCAAATCTCTGGCTGAAATTTTTTGCAAAAATAGTGAAATAATGAAAAGTGTTTAGTATTCAAAGAATTTTTTTATGAAATTAGATTTTTTGAAAATATTTTGCTGCCCATTTTTTAATTTACCGCTTTTTTTTTCACTATAAAAAAACAAAGTTGTGTTTTTTTTATTTGCATCTTTTCGTCACCATTGCATTAATTAATAACACTGCACTAGTGCGTCCGTTGATAACACGGCACCAGTGCATAGTAACTAAAACAACATCGGTGTGGCTATCTGTACATAAGCACCGAGAACAATAAGTCCATTTTTAAGGCACTGAAATTACTTTTAGGTGTGTGTGCTAAAATTTATTGTTTATTTTTCTCAAATGCAGGGAGAAAATATCATAATTATATCGAATGGGAAATTCTTCAAAATCCAGCTCGTTCCATAATATTTCTCAAATTCCATTGCGGAGTTCTCCCTATCCATCTCGAGACGTAATATCTACTTCATGTTTTATTTATATTTTCATTATCTAATTGAATTTATGTTTTTTATCCATGTCAAACAGCTTAATAAAATTTATAATGTATACAAATTTGCAGGTTCATGTAGATTTAGAATCAATTTCAGATGCACAAAATAATCGAACAGCTCCAAAACGTCGGAAGCTCTTATCAGGAGCAGCATACCGCAAGGCGCATTTGGTAGATGAAAATGGACAACCGCTTCACCCTGCCAATTGTAAAAATATTGCATCTAGCCACAATCCTCGGAAAATGATGGTAATAATAATTATTTGGTATATTAATGTAATTATTTATTTCAACGTCAAACAAATTAATCATGCATTGTCAGCGTTCTTACTAATTGATATCATATATTTTGTACTAATCATGTTCAAATATATTTTTTAAAAGTATTAGGATTCTAGTGATGATAAGCGACCTACCTACCATCTTCCGTTGCACCCCACGACAATGTAAAATCAAGAGAAGGCTAAATTAAGAGAAAAAAACATAGAGGAACGATACCAAGAATGGTTGAATCAACCACCAATTCAATTCTCGCTATGTCCATATTCACCAATTAGGAATGACTACAGCAATAGTAGTTCTTCACAAGCTGGCAATGAAGGAAATCAAATAGAGGTTGGTATGGATGATTAATTAAGGGATAAGGCTCCCATGGAGACAATGTTTTTAGATGCATTCCAAAATGATGATCAACTAGGGGATGATGCTCATATCATTGACACCTTTTTCGAAAGCCTTAAATTTTCTTCCACCACCCCTCTCTTTGGACCTGGTGGTCAGTCAAAGTCTACATAGTTGGGGACAACGATGTTACTATACAACTTGAAAGCAAATTTTGGCTTGTTGAATGCATGTTTCTTGGAAATTTTGAGGTAAGTTACCACAAATTCCTCCGTTATATAAATTTGAGAAATATAATCACACAATGAACATTACAAATGGTCAATTTTACGATCGTTGATAATAATATTAGCATTAATGTACATTTAATATTTTCCATGATGATCACCAACTATAGGTTATTCAAAGATAAGGTTCTTATGAGTGATAATGTCTTGCCTGGTAGCTACGAAAGGGCAAAGAAATTGTTGAAAATGTTGGGTGTTGAGTACATATCATATCATGCATGTCCAAATTATTATATTCTATATAGAGGAGAATATGCAGAAAAAGAGATATGTCTGAAATGTGGGCATGACAGGTATGATAAATCAAAAAATAAGGGTAAATATGTGGTCCTCCTTTTAAGATATTGAGGCACATGCCTATAATCCCAAGGATTCAAAGGCTCTTTCATTACAAATAATTAGCTATGTTGCAAGGATGGCATGCCTTACACAGAAGTGAGTTGGGAGTTATGTGAATCCCAACTGATTCAATATCCATGAAGCAGATAGAGGATACATGGCCCAAAAACTTCAAGGATAAAGTATGAAATCTACGACTCAGCATATTCATGGATGGCGTCAACCCATATCCCCTCCAGAACACCAACTATTTTGTTTGGCCTGTAGTAGTAATCAATAACAATATCCCCCCATGGTTGTCCGTGAAGAATGAACATCTTATGTTGGCTCTCATAGTCCTTGGTAGAAGACAATTGAATAATATGGATGTCTACTTACAACCACTAGTAGATGAATTGAAGGAATTATGGGATGGGATAAATGTATACGATGTATCAAGACCCATCGTAGCAGAGAGGAGTTTTACGTTGTATGGCATATGTGCTTACACGACACATGATTATCCAGGCTTAGAAGTTTTCTCTTGTAAATTACATGTTTATTGATTTGTTTATATACGTAACAATATTCTTTCGCATATTAGTTATTTAATTCATTGTAATTTTTCTAATCTTCGTGATATTCTTTAACGTGCCATGCATATAAATTGTATACAATAATCTCATGGTTCTTGTAAAAAAAGGGTATTTTGGATGTAAATGTTGTGGACCTTCTCTGAAATCTATATGATCCAAGGACCTACGAAATCCAGTGTATGATTGCTCTAGGGTATTCCTCCCAGAAGAACACCCTTACAGAAGAGCAGCATCCACCTTCAATGGTAAATGAGAGAGAACCCAAAGGCCTCCAATAACGACACCAGCTGAATGGCTTAGATCATATGAGAGAGAGAAGGAGAAGGATTTAATAGAAATGTTGATTCAAAAGAGGAGCCTATGTTCAATGATCGATAATTCTTCGAAACCTATGTTGAGAAATTTCTCATTGGGATGAAAAGGATATCTATCTTTTATAACCTCCCATACTGGGAGCATATTAATATTACCCACTTATTAGATCCCATGCATATATTTAAAAATGTTTCATCTTCTTTATGGAGTAACATATCAATGAAATAAAGTGACACATTGGCTGTTAGGAAAGATTTTATTACTTCAAAAACTAAAAATAAACATTGGCCAAGACTATTAGAAATTATAGATCAGAGGCAAGTGTTGGTCCCTCTAATTCATGGTATTTAAAAGAAGGTGATGTCCCATGGATTTTTAAAAAATATGATATTTCTTTGGCAAAGGAAGTTATAATGGGTGTGAGGGTGCCATCTTCATACTGGTCTTCACTATGGCACTGCTTCACCATGGATGACCATTTTTCGGGGTTGAAATCACATGACCATTTGAATCTTCCAAGAGTATGTATAATGTCAAAAGCATGATTTTATTATTTGTTATATTAATAAATTTTATCCCATGCAGCGATCATAAAACATAACTAATTTTGTATATTATTGCACGTGTTTATAACTTTGCAATGTCATTATCCTTTTTTCTGCGTGGGTGTGTGAAACATGAATTCCCTCAAGAAATAGGACGTGCCATATCTAAATTATCTGCATTTGTACGTTGGATCACATTAAAGGAGATTCATGTGGCTAGCATTCCACAATGGCATCAAGAGATAGTTGAGATTGTTTGTATGTTCGAGAAGGAACTTCCAAAGAGTTTCATGGACTTGTAAGTTCATCTTCTAATCCACCTAATAGATGAGGTTGAATTAGTTAGGGTGGTTTCTTGTCGTTGGATGCTCTTCTTATAGAGGAACATGAAGAAATTGAAAGGTTTTTTTCGACAAAGGGAAAAACTTGAGGGATCTATGGTAGAGGGGTACATATCGTATGAGTCTTTCTATTATGCCAGTGAGTACATCAAGCAGATCGACAATAGACCAGGTGCAGTGATTTGGGACGATGAAAGGGATGAAGACAAAAGAGAAGGGAAATTGCTCCAAACGAATGGAAAAAAGTGCTTGATAAAGAGTAAGTGACTTATAATTTTTCAAATTTACACAAAGTAAATATTCATGTTGAACTTCGATATAATGTATATTTTGATCTCTATGCACTATATAATGTCAGTTTAATTTCATCAGCGAATGCAGAAATTGAAGCAATCAATAAATTCGTTCTTTACAATTCTGAAGCAACACAACCGTGGGTCACATTGTACAAATGAAAGAGGATGAAATGGGACAGTGACAAGAAAGAATTTATACAGTTGAATGGTAGAAGTGTGCCTTATCTTGATCATTTAAAATAAAATATTCCAAAAATATGCCCCAACAGTTGGGTTGCTAACCAAATCAGAGAGAAATACGATGCAACCGGTCGTTACCCACATTTTGAACAGGATGCGCTAAACATAGGGATTGGGAGCAGCAACTCGGTAATAATCTATTTAATTTATATGTATATTTGAAACTTAATAATGCACCTTTCAAATGTAATTACATCTATATTTCATATTTTAACTGTTGGGTTATTACAAGACACATGACACTCTGATTTTTTAACTTTTTTATAGGTGCATTTATTCCCATATATGTGGGCATATGGACACCATTTTCGTGCAGAAAATGCCGATGATGGACACATCACACAAGATTATGTAGTGGAAGTCGAGTTCGATCAATCTATTTGACCTAGCCATCGTGATCAAAACCTAGTACGAGGGAAGTTAGGTTACGTCGGAAAGATACAAGAGATCATTGAAGTGGATTTCTCTTCTTTCCAATGTGTTATTTTTAGGTGCAAGTGGTGGGACACCTTTGATCGAAATAATGTAAAGGAAGATTGCAATAGTAAGCTGATATGTATCAACTCTAGAAAGATGTGGGATGAACCTAAGGAGCCCTATGTTTTCCCAAAACACTGCAACCGGGTGTTTTTTTACCCAGATGTGTTGGATAGGGATTAGTGGTTCATATTGAGACATGACCCTAAATCAAAACATTTTTTTGAGAACAATATCATTATCATGCCATGCGAGCTGGAAGATAATAAGGGTGATCATGAGAACCGAGAGTGATATGGTACATGTGTTATTTCATCAATATTTATACTTTTTAAGATGGGTTTTTATAAAGAAGAGGACTTAACTACCGTATAACTTATAATCTGACTCTTTTTTCGAAAAATTATAATATGTATTTTGAATTAATTAGTAACTTTCATTGTGTTAATGTTAAAATCAATATTTCACTTGATAATTTGCAATTATGTTGATCCCAAAAACAATGGCGTACTGTACAAAGTTTTTTTTTTTTGTATGTAAGATCATAATAAAATAATGATAATTCTAAAGTACATGAATTTATTTGCATTATTTACTAAACTTTATTATGTTACAAAGATTCATATTATTCTAGATTTATTATTTTACAATTATTTAAAATTTTACAAATTTAAAAATTTAAAAATTTTAATAAAATCATTTCACATTAATACAATTAAAATTTTCAAATTAATACAATTAAATTTTTACACATATTTTACATACAATTACAATTACAATTACAATGGCCCCAAGAGTTAGCTCAACTGGTCAAGTCCTCGCTACTAAGTACTTTTCTAGTTGGGATTTCACAGGATCAAATCTCCTTGAGGCCCTTGGGGTTAGGCCTCCCATGTAAGGCCGACGGTTAGATCCCCTTAGGCGGGTATGCCGAGATTTTCCCATGGATGTAGTGGGTACATATGTGTGCGGGCACATTGGATTCGTGAACCACAATGTTAAAAAAAAATAATAATAAATAAATAAATTACAATTACAATTACTATTATAATTATTATCATTTTTTACAATTTCACTTACAATTACAATTTTAGAATTTTACATGCAGTTACAATTACAATTACAATCATTTCACAAAAATACAATTAAAATTTTACAAATATTTTACATACAATTAGAATTACAATTTTAGAATTTTACATACAATTATAATTACAATTATAATTTTAGAATTTTACATAAAAAATACAATTTCCATTACAATTTTACAAATTTACATATATACCATTACAATTACAATTTTAGAATTTTACATATAATTACAATTTTAGAATTTTACATACAATTACAATTACAATTACAATTTTACAATTCTACACATATACAATTACAATTACAATCATTTCACAATAAATTAAACATTACAATTACAATTAAAATTTTACAAATATTTTAGATACAATTATAATTAAAATTACAATTACAAATACAATCACAATTTTAAAAATTTACATACAATTACAATTACAATTTTACATATATACAATTACAATCATTTCACAATAAATTAAATATTACATTTACAATTAAAATTTTACAAATATTTTACATACAATTACAATTACAATCATTTCACAATAAATTAAATATTACAATTACAATGAAAATTTTACAATTTGCTATATATACAATTACAATCATTTCACAATAAATGAAATATTACAATTACAATGAAAATTTTACAAATATTTTACTTATAATTACAATTACAAATACAAATACAATTTTACATACAATTAAAATTAAAATTTCAATTACAATCACGACATAATATTTAATAAATATCATGATTGTTTAATATTAAATTAATTAATAAATATCACGATCATGATAACCATCATACAAAAATCATATTCGCATACAAAACACATCTGAATTCGCTAACATCATCATGATCATGATCATCTAACAGAACACAATTAACATTATATATTAACATCATCAGTACAACACAAACATCAAATATACATCTCATGCTATCACATACACATATATATGCAAGCTGCACATTAAATGAACATAGCTAACATGACCTTACAACATACACATTATAATGATGATCACCAACATGTAAATTAAGTACAACTGCAAAATGAACATAAAATACCGATATTTGACATTTATATTACAATTGTATATTTTTGACATTATACAACTATATATATATATATATTTAATGTCAAAAATATACAATTGTAATATAAATGTCAAATATCAACTGGTGGTACATCATCAATAGTAGTACTAGTTGAGGCCCGCTCAGTCAATGGTGCAGCCTTGACAAGTTCAGATAGAGGCCGATCATCACGTGCCTGCTGATCTGGTGGTGCCTCATGCTGATCAGGATCAACTACCAGCTACTTATGATGACTCGACATGGATGGTCCAGGCTGCTCATGATCATGAGTACTGCTGGATGATGTACGCTGCTGATTCGACGTGGCCGATGGTCCATCTTGCTTTCCATCATGACTGCTGGTCGATGCTGCAGGCTTCTCATCTTGCGCAGCGCGAGGTGAACGATGATCACTCCCCTAATCGTGATCATCAGATGATGTGTCGCTACTCACGGACTATTGACGTGTTGCATCTTGACCACGCCTATAATGTCGAAGAGCCCTCCTCAACCACGAAACTAAGCTCATAGGTCCTACAGCATTCCACATCAGGCTGAACATGTCACATGGCATGCCTGTCCACATATGTACCAGCCTAGTGTTAGGGTCGTATAATAATAGGAATCATAATTTGAAATTGACTATGATTATTCTTGTAATATTTTACCTACTTTGATGTCCACAAATTGTTTTCCCATATTAAAAAATGTAAAGAGGGTAAGTCCTAAAAGAAAAATCAAAGGACTAAAAGAAAAAGATCAAAAAAATAATTTAAAATATGAACCCCACTAAAAAGAGATAAAAATAGATCCTGAAAGTGATGCAAATTCAAATTCCACTACTTTTACTTTACTTTGCAAAATAAGATTGTGTGCAGCTTGTCAAAAATCCCAGAATCCATGAAGGTCAAACTACTTAATCTTGATTTTCGTGCTTTAAATTTCATGTTAATAGATAGAGAATAAAGATCTAGCTGAACAGTTTAATCTTGGTAGGTCATTAGTTAGGTAGAGAATAATAATGAGATCAACAGTTTAATATGAGCCATTGGAAGTAATAAGGTTAGAATTAGATAGTTTTCTTATAAAAGAAAAATAAAAAGAGTCTGCAAGCTCAAATGTACCCAAATAAATGAAGAAAAAATGTTAGGGTAAATGATGGGTAGGCAGAAGAAGTTTTTACAAGGCATGGATAGAAAAAATTGGTCATTTCATATTACTAACTCCCTTCTAAACTCATTTCCCTTGTAAATATATCCCTTTCCCTTAATTTTACATTTTCCCTTTACTCCACCCATTTTTCCTCCTTAAACGCCCCTTTTCCATAGTTAAAAATACATATTACCTTTGGAAAATTAAAAACCCACTTACTAATTTCTCTTTTTCCTTTTAAACACATTAAAATACACTTATCCTAAGTTTTAAATAATTAAAATAATATTGGGTCCCACTACTAAATCCCACCCCCGATGTTGTTTTAATTCACCCTAGTGTATTTTATAAATCTCGTTGATATATACATTCCCCCATATTAACATTCCACCATATATGACATATGGTGTAAGAAGAGTGCATAGAAAGGGTCTCGGCCCTAGTAATCATGACTCTGGCCTCTCATTGATTACGGCGACAGTAAACATGTCAGCCCGTGTACTCGATAACCTGAACCGCCATTTTTTTCTCAGGACCCGAGGTAGAGGTGGCAAGGTTGGAACCGGGTGCTCGAGTTTCTCAACCTTAGGATGGAGTTAACTCTTGTAATTTGTTTTTGTTTACTGCGTATTTTCTTGTCAACAAGGGTTTTGCGACGGTGGCGGTTTGCAAGCGTTTTTGTTTTTAGTTTGTTAAGGCGCGGCAAGAATGGGATATGATAGCGAATTTCTGGAGCTTGAACCTGCGCCGGAGGACCTCCTGACGTGTTGGGGTCACGAGGTATCATCGAAGAACCTAGATTTGTTCTTCCCGAAGAATTTAGCCCTACATGGTCCCAGCAGTGAGGTTTTTGCTGAAAATACTCATTCTGGTCGTCGAGATAAGGACATTCTGAGCCCGTGGCAAGGATTTGGGAAGGAGGGAGCGATACCCGTGGAGAGCCAGGAACAGTTGAGAGCAGTCGAAGACAGGGCAGAATTCCTGAAACTTTTCTCTCGTATAAGCTCGGCGAATAAGGAACAAGGTAACACCTCATGCCCCAAGCTTTCGGGCGGTTTGGAAGATATAGTAGGAACTTTTGGTTTTCAAGGTGCGCCCAGCTCTCAATCAAGAGGGAAAGAGGCTCTGGTCGGTGATACTCAACAAGGTCAAGCGCACCCATGGCAGGGGTTTTCATGGCTTCCAGCTCCACGGTTTCAAGAAGGGTCCCAAAGGGGTGGAGGACTGCCATTAAGCCTCCCTCAAGTCGACGCAGTCCCAAATCGACAGGTCTGGGCCACAAATGGTGAAGGGGTTGAAAGAAACCCTTGGAAAGCGACTTGTTCATTGAACCCCCAATCTGTAAATTGTGCGAAAGAGGCTGGGACGGTTGAAGGAAACCCTCAGAGGACTTTTGAGGAAGGAGAAGCTCCTGCCGCGTTTGGAGAAGCGGGTCAAGGGCCGATACCTCTGGATCTACCGGAAGCCCCTACTCCAAATGCTGAAGGAACAAACTGCATTTTCAAGGAGGCCGTGGGGGAAAAGCGACAGAAGTCGAAGCCCATTAAGAAGAAATAAAATCGTCCACTTTGTCTTCTGGGAGCAGACATTAGCATAGAACAAGCAATGGACGCTACAGAGACTGTCCTGGTTGGCCGGGTAAGAGGCAGAAAGTATTCGGCTGAATACATAAAGAATTGGGTTAATACAGAGTGGAAAGAAGCTCCGGGGAAGCCTACCGAGATTCTGGTTCTGGAAAGGGGATGGTTCAGCATTCATTTTGAGAGTAAACCAGCTGTGGACTGGGTTCTCGAAAGGAATTGGAGCTTTGGGAAGCGCCCCATACTTTTCCGCAGATGGACGCCTCTTTTTGATGCGCAGAAGGAGAAATTGGCTGAGTCCCCTGTCTGGGTAAAGCTCCCGGGTCTCCCCTTACAGTTCTGGACGGAATCAGTGTTCGTTTCAATTGGAAATACTTTGGGGAAATATCTGGATTATGATAACTCCTACCTCATAACCAAGGATAGAAGTTTGGCTCGTGTGTTGGTAAGCCTAAATCCAAAGGAGGGCTTGGCGGACGCAATGACTCTAAAATACAGGGAACTAGAATTCCTACAAATTCTGGACTATGAAAACCTTCCGTTCCGCTGCTTAAGGTGTCATCAGTGCGGCCATCTTGCGAAGGAATGTCCATTGGGACACCGACGCCGTCGAAGACAATGGAAACCCTTCAGCGCTCAGGGAACTACTGCACAGGGTTTTCAGGGGTTTCAGCAGAAGGCTTCCGACCACATAGTCGATCAGATGAGGACTACTGAAGTTTTAATGGAGCAGATCCCCCCCCCGGAAGGCAATGCTACTCTTACCTCTCAGGCTACTCCGCCGGTCACCCTAGCTCCACTTTCAGACGAGCTCGCTGGGGCGTCTATGGCGGGTATGATTTCCTTATCTCCCTCTTGTGATGTTTCATCTGTTTCATCTTTACAGTCTTTCTCTGTTTGGCCTGGTCCCTCCAGGCAGATAGTTAATGATTTCTCTGCACTAAATCTTTCAAAAGCTTCTACCGATAGCCTGCTTATCTCCGTTCCTCCCTCTCCTGTGGATGTTCATCCAACTCCAGAGATGGCTTTTTCTCTTGCTGAGTCTTGTGAGGGTGTTACCTCGGCAGTTGTCTCCTGCGCCCAACCCATGGACAATCCCCCTTACAATCTTCGTCCCTTGGCCAATAGAAAGGGTAAGGGTCTGGCAGTAGGAGGTATTGCCTCGGACCCCATTGTAATAGGGCCAAGGAAGTTAAGGGGAAGAAAATCACTTCTCTCAAAAGCCCAATTCAAAGCTGTCATCGACATAGCCGACGGAAAGCAGAAAACTTTTCCTGGGGTGCTTAGAGCAGAGCCACCACCCCCCCCTGTTCCCTGATGATCCTTCTTTCTTTCAACTGCAGAGGCTTAGCTAGCCAGCCGAAAAAGCTAGCCTTCAAAAACCTTGTGCACTCTTACAATCCTGATATTATTTTCCTCCAAGAAACTATGGGGAAAAGCGAAGATGTAATCTGCTCTCTTCAGAAGCTCTTGCCTGGCTGGGTCTTTACAGCTCTCGATGCCTCAGGCAGGTCGGGGGGTGTTGCAACAGGCTTTAACTCGAGGAAGCTTAAGGAAGTCTCCTCCTGGGGGTCTGCAAACTGCCTGGCAATGGAACTCTACTCTGGAGAGTTGTGCATTCCTCTCCTGTTCCTAAATGTCTATGGGCCCTGTATGGAGAGGGAAATCTTTTGGAACTCTTTTTTCAATCTCTCTTGTCTCTCCCATCCCAATCTCATCATAGGGGGTGACCTGAATTTCTCCCTTGGGGATTCGGAGTCCTGGGGAGTTAATGCACACTCGGATCCCCTCTCGTTTTTCTTCAGAAATAAACTGGCTTCCTCACATCTGGTGGATGCTCCTCTGATCAAAATGCGCCCCACCTGGAGGAATAGACGTATTGGGGCTGATTGGGTGGGAAAAAGACTTGACCGCTTTCTTCTCTGTGAATCTCTGGTGGATTGGCTTCCAGTCTTTAGACACTGGGTTGGGGAAGGGGGTAACTCGGACCACTTCCCAGTTCTACTTGAATTAAAAGGAACTTCAGGAAAACCTGGAATCCCTTTTAAATTTAATTCTTCCTGGTTGAAGGATGCCTCCTTTGAAGCCCTCTTCCATGATACATGGAGAAAGGACAACCAACACGAAGAGGGAAGCAGAAGCATCCTGTTCTTTAATAATCTTAAGAGACTGAAGCAAGCAACAAAAGAATGGGCGAAACAGAGGAACTTGAAGGAAGAAGAAGAACTCAAGAGTATAAATTTTGAGCTAGATCTTCTGGAAAAGTTGGATGGAAATGGCTATGAGTCCTTGGAATCCCGGAATAGAATAAAAGACTTGGAAGCAGCTCGGAGGAAAATTCTCCAGATTAGGGAAGAAAGCTGGAGATTGAAAAGCAGAGCTATTTGGCTGCAAGCAGGAGATGAAAACTCCAATTTCTTTCAGAATTATGCAAAGGGCCGAAAGATAGCTAACACTATCTGGGAGCTGAAAAAAGAGGATGGGGAAATGGCAAAATCTTTTGAAGATTTGGCTGCCCTTGGGGTAAATCACTTTAAAAATATTTTCAAAGCTCCGGAGGAAGTTTCCATAGCGGAGGTCATCAGAGTTGCCCAATTTTTCCCAAGATATGTTGAGGAAGAAGAAAATGACTCCATGATGGAAGTAGTCTCTAAACAGGAAGTGGAGGACATTCTCAAGGATATGCAGAAGGACAAAAGTCCTGGACCAGATGGTTGGACAGTAGAATTTTTTCTCCATTTCTTTGATTTCCTGGGGGATGATCTAGTTGCGGTGGTGGAGGAATCTAGATCCTCTGGATCTATCTATCAACCTTTCAATTCTACTTTTCTTGCCCTAATACCCAAATCAGATCAGCCAACCTCTTTTGATGACTTTCGACCTATTTCCCTTTGCACCTATGTTTATAAAATCATTGCCAAACTAATTGCCTCCAGATTGAAGCCCTTCTTATCATGACATATCTCAGCAGAGCAGTTTGGCTTTTTGGATGGTAGACAGATTCATGAAGCAATGGGAATTGCCCAAGAAACCCTGCATACCTTAAAAAGAAGTGGTAAGAAAGGGGCAATTGTTAAAATAGATCTATCAAAGGCCTATGACAGAATAAGTTGGATGTACTTGTGCCTTCTGTTGACTCACCTTGGTTTCAGATTTGATATTGTAAGATGGATCATGAGCTGCATTACTACTTCCTCCATCTCCTTGCTAATTAATGGAGCAGCTTCATCCTTCTTCAATCCAGGGAGAGGTCTAAGACAAGGATGCCCCTTGTCTCCACTCCTTTTCTTGTTGGCAGCTGAAGGGTTAAGTTTGATGATTAACAGGGCAAAAAGGCAAGGCGAGGTCAAAGGTATTGAAGTGGCTGTTAACTTGTGGGTAACCCATCTGCTCTTTGTGGATGATATCATTTTATTTAGCAATGGCAGTGCTGAGGACTGTAGAGCTCTCAAGAACATTCTGGACCTTTTCCTTAAAGCCACAGGTCTCAAAGTCAATGAGCAAAAATCGACTCTCACAGTAACTGGAATGTCTTTGGAAGAGAGAGGTTGCGTAGGGGCACTTCTTCCTTTCGAAGTCAAAACTCTGCAGAAAAGTTTCAAATACTTGGGATTTCTTTTGAAACCTGACTCCTACAGGAATCAGGATTGGAAATGGCTCCTGATCAAAATAGAAAAGAAACTCAATCTCTGGAGCCATAAATGGCTGTCTCGAGCAGGGAGGCTAGTTCTAATAAAATCAGTTCTGATGGCAATACCGGTGTACTGGGCAAGTCTAATGTGGGTACCCAAAGGTATCTTAGCATCCATAGATAAATTGTACAGCATATTTTTATGGGCTGGATCCAAAACTGAATATGTGACACCTTGGGTTGCTTGGGATAAGATCTCGAGACCAAAAGAATGGGGTGGTTGGGGAATTAAGCACCTGTTCTCTTTTTCAAAATCCCTAGCAGCTAAACTAACATGGAGATTTATCTCGACTGATTCTCTATGGTCGATGGTTACAAAAAGGAAGTACATAGCCCCGGCTACTGCTTTAGAATGGGTTCGAAATCCTACAAAGTCCTCCAAAAATGCCTCTGTAGTCTGGAAGGCAGTAGTTGCTTCGGCACACATTATAGAACAAGGACTTGCTTGGAAAGTGGGAGATGGTACTCGGGTGAGAATTGGCTGTGACCCCTGGGTGGGTTGCACGGAAAGATATGCCCTATCACATGACCTGAGACAGTTTTTGACTGAAAGGGGTTATCAATACCTGAACCAAGTGGCAAACCCTTGGACCACTTCCATCTGGAGACAAGGGTGGCTGACAGATGCTGATCTTCTTTTGGAGGAGAGGTGGAGGGAGGAATGGAGCCTCTTTGTGTCGGATCTCCAAAACTCTTCTGTTCGGATCTCAGAAAGAAGGGATGAGTTAGCCTGGGTCCATGCTCAGACAGGAATCTACTCCCCTAAGATGGGTTACAAATGGATGATGTCCCAACAAGGCTGGGAAGACCCTGACTGGTGATCTAAGCCCCTTTGGAAGTTAAAATGTCCTGCAAAAACCAGACTCTTCTTCTGGTGCATTCTACAGAAAAAAGTACCTACTTGGGATTTCTTGCAGAAAAGGGGGAAAATTGGTCCAGGCTGGTGCTCTCTTTGCAAAACAAATGAGGAATCTACTCTGCATTTATTCCTTACATGTCCTTTCAATGTCAGTCTGTGGGCTGAATCCTTGAGACTTATCAATTCCCCTCTCAGATGGGAAGGAGACAGTATACAGCAAGCTTGGCACCGATGGTGGCAGGCAGCCTCTGATGAAAAAATCCGCTCCCTACCTCTCTTGATAACTTGGGGCATGTGGCTAGCAAGAAACCAAGTAATCTTCAAAGATCTCCCTTTCCCTATTGGGAAACTGGCTGTGGCAGGGGTAGCCATATATGACAGCATTCCACCCTCATCAGGACAATCCATCCCTCGCTCCATACAGCCAGAATTCATCAGAGATTCTGTTCCATGGGCTTTTTTCGATGGAGCAGCAGACCAAAATGGACAATGCGGAGCAGGTTTGGTTATACATGAAAACTCTGAAAAATCTTTTCGAGCATCAGTAGGCCTAGGGCAGGGGACTAATAATTTTTCTGAACTCAAGTCTTTACACCACTTACTATGTTGGCTCTCCTTGAAACAGATGAGACAGGTTCAGATCTTCGGTGACTCAAAGAATGTAGTGAATTGGTTCAACAGGACTCAACAATGCAGAAATTACATATTACTTCCTTTGCTTAATGAGATTTTGAATATCAAAAGTTTTTTTCATGATATTACTATTTGCCACATTTACAGGGAAAGAAACCAGGAGGCAGATACCTTATCTAAAGCAGGTGTACAGCAAGCTCTGGGGACCTGGGCAGTAACTGAGATGGATAAGGGGGTGATCACTCTTCTGGATCAGCCAGAGTTTGGATGATGCTGTGCTCTTCAGCATTATGTTTTTCTTTCTGCAAGACTGTTATGTTACAAAACTTTTCGTTTATGTTTTATCGTTCCTGTCATGTTATTGTATATATTTTATGGACCAAATTGATCCTCAAACATCACAACAGGCTGTTTTCCTCGTCCGAGGAGGCCTGTGTTAACAGTCAAACCACAAAACTACTTTTTTTTGTTGCATTTTGAGATGATCTGGGATCGGAATAGTGTCCACTACCGATCTCAGCATTTATTTACCATTTTACAATATCTGGTTAATTTTCTTGTTTTCTGAAGTCTTGGCTTCTCCTCTTTCTTTATCTCTGTTTCGGTATCAAGCCGGGAGATAGGAAAGACCGGAAGCGAACATTATGATGACAGTTTCTCTTTTTCTGCTCTGGCAGCCTTAGAAGTACCCATGGGTACTCAAGGTAGTCGTAACTGCCTTGGTTTTCCTTCCTCGAAGGGTTTCAGGTCGGTTTTTTTGTAATGCTTTTGCATATGCTCTGTGATTCTCTAATATATAGAAAATCCGATTTTTTTCTGTGG
>JAXQQM020085732.1:0-28359 GCA_034641835.2 Pinus albicaulis | reverse complement strand
ATGACATTAACCTATCATAACTTAACGGATTTCTGACAATTTATGGGTTTTGACATGACCTTTTAAGAATCCACGCTTTCATAGCGCACATAGTGCATTTTTCACATTTTGCACTACGAAAATAGTAGTGATTTCGTAGCGCAAAACTCAATTTTTGAACTGACTGCGCTACGAAACTGCTGTTTTGTGGCTAATTGTAGGGGTTTCATCCAAAAGTCTATGACATGATTTTTTAAGTGAATGATGAGACTTTTCAACCATGGGTTGAGACCTAAAGACTTTATTTGAAATTGAAAACTAACTTTTTAAAACTTCTAAACCTATGACATACCCTTTATCAAGACTAAAGTAACTCAAGACCTATTTGACACTATGGCTAAAACAGTGTAAACTTACAGAGTTTAGAAATTTTTTAAGGGTGATAACATCTTCCTTCTTGTCCTAATCTCAGGACTAGCTACTAATAGATTCCCTTCTCCTCTCTACAACCTCAACCTTGTAAGCATCACAAAAATTGAAACTATTAAAACCCTTCAAGCAAAGCAAGCAAGCAACCTTGTGCTCTGATACCAAATTGATGTCAAATTGATTGTTAGTTATTGTTGTGCTAATATCAGTTTCATATTGAAATAAGAATTTCTTTGGTTTTATTATCCTTTAAGAGTTTATCCATGAGCATGTGATTCTATAATCATTAAAATTGGTGAAATTTAGTGTTTTTCATGAACTCAAAAAGCATAGAAACTAATTGTTGAATAGCAACAAATAAGAACAAAAAAATCACAAATAACAGAGCTCAATACACAAGTGTTTTATGGAGTTCACCCCTCCTCACGTACATCTCCTTGGTCCAGCTTCATAGTGTGGGCCTTTGTATTAGCTTAAAATGTGAAAAATGCTTATTTAAAATCTCCTGTTGCCTCTGAAACCTACTCAAATGGCCTAAAAACATCAAAATCTACTAGAATGACTCTTCTAGAGCTCATTTGGGTCAAAAATTGCCTGAGTTATGGAAAAAAAACTTTTCCTCCAATTTCTCCTCTAAAACTGGGATTCCACCAGTTAACATTCTAAATTTGGCAATGCCACCGCATTTGGTGCACTCCTCCAGTTTATTCGCTACATTAAGTGGGCTTAACAATGAAGATAAGTGTGTTTATCCATAAGATAATCGCGTTTTAAAATTAATCATTATTAGCGCTAATTACAAGTTAATATAATTAACTACAGATTAATATGATAAGTCATGGGCTAATTCGTATTAAATATTCCACTGGTGGTAGCATTGGCCATTGGTTCTGGCATGTGTGCACATGGGAGGAGGCTAGACGATGGGGTTGGATCCCTCCGAACCCCCATTTACTAGTGCATTAAACTTCAAATCTCAGTGGAGAACCTATGGGTTAAGACCTATGGTGATAGGAGAGGCAGTAATTCGGATGTTTCGTAGGCAGTAGGTCTTGAGTTCGGCCCCGACCACCGCCGTAAAATTTTGTTTAAACATATAACCAATCCCGCCTCCAAAGTTGGTCAGGCCACCAAAGTCACATCCTACTAGATAAATGTAGAGCCGCCTCCATATATAGTTAGCATCCACCGATTGTAGGTTTAAAATCTTAAGAGGATAGGAGATATATATATATATATATATATATATATATATATATATATATATATATATATATATATATATATATATATGTTCGAAATCTCCATTGTTTCAAGCTTGTCAATAAAACATAATGTGTGCCCCAATTCATATTGAATCCCAATCTACCATGCCATGGCAGGGGGGTATGTGGCATGCCACGTGTCCCTTCCCCATTGGCCCGTATTACACCTTATATAAAAATAATATCATTGCACCAAATAATATAAATTCACACTTAGACATAGGATAAAAAAATTCCCTTCCTAGTCAACATTGGAAAATCCAGTGGTGCCACTTGGCATAGTATCATTGGTTGTTTTTTGAGAATACTTGCTGTGAAGCTAACTAGACTTGCCACATCATCTACGTACCTGTTCTGCTCATTTTTTGCATGTTTGGGAAAATGAACAACATGCCATAATTCCCTCATACGAACTCGGAATTTGATGAAACGAGTTGTGTTGGAATCCTAGAGACGAGACCTATCTAGGAGTTCAGGTTTGAAGCATTTATGCAAACTTTCAATTTTGATTTAAATACTGAACCTTATATCAAAATACAAAAATTCATAATATTTTCCAAGCCGAATCAGTATCCATTGCAAATCACTGGAGGAAGCCATCGTTTACAAAGTGGATATGACCTTTTTACCCATGTATGGAATAATTAAAAAAAAAAAACTTAAATAATTTGAAATGGATACACCTTTACCACTGAAAGGACCACCAATAAATTTTGATCATGTAAATTAGTATTATAATATAAGAGTAAATACACCATTACAACATGGTTCTAATGTGAAAAAATATTTACACCGAAGGCATTCTCTCTGTGGGATTTGTAAGTAGAAACATTGTTCATGTAAGCCAATCCGAGTCGCCCATTTTTGTCCTCCTCCGGCCAGTAAAGAAAATATGTGTGCAAAGGATTTTGAAATGGTATTTGTTTGGTTTACCTAAAGAGCACCTTCCACATTCGTCATCTTCACTTACTCGAGCTATATCCTTTGGGGACACTTTTTTCGTGACGATCACTTTCCCAACGACCGGTTTATGTTATGCAAAGTAGACTAATTCGGTGAGCCTTCAAACAGAACCATCATGAACAGGAGAATCAAAGAGCAGTGACAGAGATAATCACAAAATTAGTCAGGACAAATCGAAATTGCATTCGGGTTGTGGGCATCCCCAGGTCCTTGGAATTGATAGCCTCTTTTTGTATGATAGCCAATAGAATGAAATGCATTCGAGAGATTAAGATAATTCAAACAATACACATAAGAAGTACTGGGTTCCCTACTTGGGTGAATATGAATACTCAATCTTCAGTCTTTTAGGGCTTCAGATATTGAAAAACTTGGCAAAATACCACGTCAACTCCTCTAAAATCAGAAGCAACAAATACCTTCTTCCAAATATTATAGGACTTGTAGAGATAAATACCAATATTCTGAAATCAGAAATCAAGACTATCAAGCTTGTTGAAATTTTTAATGCTCTGATACCATGTTAAAATTTTAAAGGCAAAGGAAATTATTTTCTTCAACACATAGAGTTCACAAAGAGTTGCGGAAATGACTTAATCCAGACCATACAGTTGCAGAAACCAAATCATGAAGGTCTTAATTTTAATACATAGTTGTTGAGATTAAAATTTCAACTATAGAGGAGTAAATAAAATCAAATAATTTTACTCACGGTGAAACAGAGTAAAACAGAGTGTTGTGGTAACAATGATACGTGAAAATTTCTAGAGCTATATCGCGACTAACGAAAATTTATACTATAACTTCAAATCATGAAATATATTCACATATGGAGGTTGCAGCTCCTTTACTAGTAAAACAAGAGTTCTTACATTCACCAACGTTTTCTAAATTTACACACAGTAAAACCTGTAACTTGTTTTCACGTGCCCACCAAAATTTTCTCCACGATTTTCTCCTTCTTGTGTTTTTATAGTCCCCTTCCTCTATGATTTTTAATTCAAAACATATATATGTAAGACATCTAATTCATGACATATAGAATTTAATACACGGGATGGGCGAACATGACTTTCTGAATTGTACAGAGTTTGCATGAAGTAAATAACACTTGCGGATTAAATATTTTCCCAGACACTTTTACTTACCATGCATTAAATTTCTATTTGAATTTAATTAATTTACTCTATTATGGAATGGGTAAAATGTACTCTGCTCAGAACTTGTCCTTCTCTACAAACTCAATACGCAACCTACAAAACATTTACTATGGTATGGTTTTTGTCAAAAAAATTAAATGTGGTGGTTGTGATTAATTTTCCAACACTCCCCTTAATCTCAGCTTCAGCCATTGACCATTCTCAAGAAATATTTGAGATAAATAAAATTTTCACATTCCAATGGCTTTATGAAGATGTCTACAAATTTTTCTTCTGACCTGCAATGTTGCAACACAATCTCACCATTGTTAACTATTTCTATTATGAAATGATATTAAATACTATCAATGTGCTTTGTCTTCTTGTGAAAGAAAAAATTCTTTGATAGTGCAACTGTTGAACTGTTGTCACTAAAAATAGCGGTTGCTCCATATTTTTCATGGTATAAATCTTGCAACATCCTTCTCCTCCAAAATTCTTAACACATTGCTACTATTGCGGCGACATATTCAGCTTCTTTTGTTGACAATGATACTATTAGTTACTTCTTGGAAGCCCATGAAATGGCTCCCGAACCCAAATGAAAAACGTATCCTGATATACGCTTTTTGTCATCAATACTTCCTGCCCAATCATTGTCAATAAACCAACCAGCATAAAATCATCTATTACAGAGTACAAAACACCATACTTCTCTGTCCCATTGACATACTTGAAAATTCTTTACGTCGCTTTCCAATGCGTCTCTTTGGCTGTCTGCATGAACCTTAACACCAAAATCACTGCATACATTATATCAAGCCTAGTTGAAGTCAAATACAAGGCTTCCCACCATGCTTTTGTATAATTTTGGATTGACATTGCTGTTGCAATATTCCTTGTTCAACTTCAACCCAATGACAGTTGGAGTTGGTAATGGCTTGTTGTTCTGAATATTAAACCTCTATAAAATGTTTGCAACATACTTTGCTTCAGAGATAAAAATTTGATTTTATGTTTTCTTCACTTCTATTCCCAAAAAATATCTTAACAACTCCAAGTTAGTCATTTCAAACTCACTTTTCATGACTGATTTGAAATCAACGGTAAGGAAATCATCACTCCCTGTAAAAATTAAATCCTATACATACAAAACGAAAATAAGAAGCTTATCGTCACTTTCTTTTATGTAGAGAGTAGGTTCACTATCACATTTGTTGAACCCACTGTCCATTAAGTAAGCATCTATCCTACTATACCATGCATGTGGTTCTTTCTTCAGCCCATAAAGAGCTTTACACAACCTACACACCTTGTATTCTTTGCCTTCTACCACATAGCCATGAGGTTGCACGACATACACTTCCTCTTTCAACACTCCATTCAAGAACACTGATTTTACATCCATCTGATACACTTTCCATTTTTGTTGCGCAGAAATCGACAACATTGTACGCACTATCTCCATCCTCGCAACTGGCATAAATGTTTCCGCATAGTCTCTTCCGTGTTACTGTTGATATCCATTGACAACTATCCTTTCTTTATGCCTTTCAATCTTTCCTTCATTTTTTCTCTTAGTCTTATAGACCCACTTCAGTCTAATGACTTCTTTACCTTGCGAAAGGTTCATTAACTCCCATGTGTTATTATTTTCTATTTCTCCTATTTCTTCATTCATTTCCGCAACCCATTTCTCTTCTTTGATTGCATATTAAAATTGTATTGGGTCATATACATGACAAAATAATGAAAATAAAGAATTTATACCAACGTTTCTATCAACTTCATCTTGCTCTTAAATTTCATTTAAATTTTTGAATTTTTGTCTTCTTATGCTTGTTGAACATGGGCTTGGTGTTGCGCTTGAAGTAGATGGAGTTGTGGGTATTTGTGTTATGCTTGGAGAAGAACTTTCTTGGTTGCGCAACAATGTCCAATTATTTGTTTATGGTGTCACATGTTGACTGCTTTGTTGAGATTGTGTAGGTGGAGGAGGCGTCATCGTTGAGGAATTAATTGCTACAGTCAATTCCTCTTTTGATCCAGGTGGATATTGGTGGCCACCCTCCTATTTCACTTGGGGCCCCACCATTGTTTCTTTCAGTTTTTCAGTTTCCTTAATTATAGCATAGTTTACTATTTTTTGCAGTTTTTTGGGTCTTAGACTTTGGGAGCGATTTTGAGGCCCTAAACGGCATTTTTTTGGCATCAAAGCTCTGGAATATGAGTCTGTTTAAAACTTGATATTCATGATCAATAGTTGTAGTCCTCGGATAGATATTTTTAATGATGTATCATGTGCGTCAAACGAAGATGGTATGCCAAAGTTACGACCTCAGGAAATTGATGTACCAATTTACCCGACCGGGCCCATATTTTGGTGTTTCATCTCCTAGGGTTAATTTTTTGGATGTTTATGGTTTTCAATTATTTCTCAATAATATATAGGCCTTCTATCCTAACTATAACATAGATTTTGGAGTCCTATATCCACCACATATCTTCTCATAGATAAGCTACCAACAACGTAGCTTGTTTATTTCCATTCTGTCTGTAAAGAAATTTCAGTTCTTTGATATTAATGAAATGAAGTGTTATTTCCACTGCATATTTATATTTATGGTTATATGTGTATTATTTTTTGTTCCTACATAAATCCGGATCAATGGTATGAGAGCGGTTTTCTCTTTCTCGATCCTTCTTTGCATGTCCCCAACGAGGTCGAGGTATAAGGAGTTAGGGCTTGATCTAGTTGAACCTTTGCAAGATTAGCCTTGTAAACCCCGATGGCTGCCCATGGAAGAAAAAAAGAAAGATAAGGGAGAAGGATATCCTATCAAAATATTCCTCAGGAGGCCATCGAAAAACAAAAGAATGTGATGATGGATAACTTTGCCCAAATCCTTCAAAGACTGCCCACTAGCAGTGCATCTGCATCCAACAACCACTCTGGAGGCGCAACTCCTTTTAAAGTACAAGTAAGCTTTGGCATTCCCATATTTGAGTGAAAAATAGATTCAGACACCATAGATAGATGGTTCAATCTATTAGAAGGATATTTCTCAATTTATGAATTTTCCAACCGAGAGAAGATTATTTTTGCACTCCTCAAAGCTACCGCCCATGTTAAGGACTAGTCAGAAACCTACTATGGGAAAAAGGATGAGGGGGAGCCCTCTCATTTCTTGTCCGTACCCACTTGGAATTCTTTTTGAGACACCATCAAGGAAAAATATTATCCCGTGGGGAGATTTGAGGACAATTACATACAATGGACTACGTTGCAGCAACAAAGGGATCATGATGTGCATGAGCTGGCGCATCTGTTCCATACTTTGCACAAAAAGTTGGGTATCAAAGATTCGAAGAAACAGTTGGTGTTGAAGTACCACAGTTTTTTGCACAGATAAATTTAGGAGGAAATGGATTTCCTTGAATTCTCCTCGCTTGGTATGGCATACCGGTATGCTACCAAGATTGAGCAGAAATTCAAACAGAAGAAGCAAAACTTTGGATATGTGAATAAAAATCAAGCGAAATGTGCCCCAAAACTGTAGAACAAAGGACAAAGCCAAGGCATGGTGGCCCAAGATAACCTGCCGAAGCCACAAGAAAATAACAACCCCACGAAGCCGAAGAAGGACATGGGAAAGTGGTGTGAGTTCCATAAGAGCTCCACTCACAACACAAGTGAGTGTTGGGCCAAGCAGTCACTGTCGGTCGAGATTAGGGCTTCTGAATCATATGCATGCTCTGACTCTTAATAAAAACACAACTAGGGGAATGATAAAGGGAAGTAGATTATTGATGTGGATTCCAATGCCACCGCTGCCACTGCAAAGATCCAAAATGAAGAACCGGAAGATCCATAGGAGGAGGAGTGTCTCTTCCACTCTCAGATGTGGGTAAAGGGTTCCCTGCTATAGTTCATTGTCGACAGTGGGAGCCAAAAGAACCTAATTTCAGCAAAGGTCGTGAAGCATCTGGGCTTTCCAACGATAACACACCCATAACCACACACCATCGAGGGGCTTCACCAAGGAAGGGATCTTTGCATCAGCCAGCAGTGTCACCTTCCATACAACATCAAGCCCTTCAGAGATGAGGTATTATGTGACATTGCTCCTTTTGATGTTTGTGATGTATAATTAGGCCAACCATACTTGTGGAAGTGACATGTTGTGTATGAGTCCCGACCTCATGTTTTTATTGTTACTTTGGGTGATAAGTTGTACAGGATACTAGAGGTACCACCGCCCGTGGCTATCTCTTTGGTTATTGGAGAAAAATGTAGTAAGCTCATTTCCAAAACTAGGAATTTTTTTTTCCTGATGATCCGCCCCAAGGGAAAGAATAATATTGTGGCCACGACCTCTAGACAGGGCTCCTTCGCATGACCATAACAAATGTACAGGGTCATGGAGGAGTACGGGGAAATATTCACCTCACCCACAGGGGTGCCTCTACACTTTCAGGTCAAGCACCCCATCAATCTAACCCCAGGTGCGTTGTTGTCCAATGGACCTATCTATCGACACTCTATTCTAGACAGTTCGATGAAATCAAGAAGTAGATTTAGGAGCTGTTGTAGAAAGGTCATATCTAGCCAAGTTCATTCCCCTATGGGAGCCCAATCATGTTGGTGCAGAAGAAGGATGGGACTTCGAGACTCTGTATTGACTATCAGATGTTGAACAAGATCATTTTCTAGAATATGTACCCGATACCACAGACTGATGACCTTTTGGATCAACTCAAAGGGGCGAAATATTTCAACAACAATGACTTGAAGTCTAGGTATCACCAAGTAGCAATCGAACCCTCTGATGCGTGGAAGACTACCTTCAAAGCCAAGGAAGGCCTTTTTCAAATGGCTGGTCATGCCCTTCGGGTTAACGAATGCTCCCACAATGTTCATGAGGATGATGGATGACATATTGTAGCCATTCCCCAACTCATTTGTAGTAGTGTACTTGGATGACATCCTAATCTTCAACCAGACTTGGGAAGAGCACCTCCACCACATCTGACAAGTCCTCAAAACACTCTGGCAACATAAGTTGTGTGCCAAATTGGAGAAGTGCACTTTTGGCATGACCTAGGTTTAGTATCTGGGATACATTATTGATGAATGGGGGGTGCATGTGGATCCAACCAAGATCCAATTAATTCAGGATTGACCAACCCCAACCACTCTAACAGAGCTTTGAAGCTTTCTGGGTCATGCTAATTTCTACTGCAGGTTCATATTGGGATTCTCTCATATCACTTGGCCCTTGATTCAAGTCACCAAGGGAGGAGTGAAAGAAAAATTATTTTGGTCATAATCTCAACAGAAGGTGTTCATAGAATTGAAACATCGTCTCTACTTTGCCCCAGTGCTCACATTACCAGACTTGTTACAACCATTTGAGATCAAGGTAGATGCCTCTAACTATGCTCTTGGGGCAGTTCCTACTCAACAAGGGCATCTAGTGGCATATCATAGTGAGAAATTGTCTGACAAAGTCTGCAAGTATCCCACTTATGACAAAGAAATGTATTCAATTTTGCAGGCGTGTCGTCAATGGAAGCATTACATTTTTGGGAAGGAAATTATCACCCACACAGACCACTAACCTCTGCAGTTCATGTAGACACAAGGGAAGTTGCAGAATGATTGCCATCAGAAGTGGTCCACATATCTGCAACAATTTCATTTGAACATAAAGTATAAGAAGGGCAACACCAATAATGTTGCAGGTTGGCTCAGCCGACTACCAATCATGGCGCTAACCACCGTTCTCAAATATTGTCGGCATGAGACTTTTGATTGGCCGCTTCTCTACAATAGTGATCTAGAATTCGGCCACACATACATGAAACTCTTGGAGGGTACGCAAGTTCCAAATTTTCACATCCAAGATGCACTGCTATGTCACCTAGGACACCTTTGTGTTCCTTCAAGATAGTGTGCCAAGATGATTTGGGAAGCACACTACAATTGAGTCATTGGGCATTTCAAGGTCAAGAAAAGAGTGGCACTACTGCAAAAGTATTTCTATTGGCCGAAACTTCGACAGGATGGTGGGAAGTACATCAGATCTTGCACTACTTGATCCATTGACAAATTGACCAACAAGAAGAAAGGCCTCTATACTCCACTACGTACCCCTAGTCGACCTTGGGAATCCATATTGTTGAAGAGGTAAATCCCCTCTGCAGACAGAGGCGATCCCACCAACCCAGATCAGGTCTAGAAAAAATCAAGTCACACAATGACGCTAGTTCCTAGTTACAAAAAGACAAAAATCATGATAATTAGCCTACCTCAAAACCCACGCAGTTGTCGTTAAAGAAAAGATGACGTTTCTCATCCCTCGCTTGACAGATCGCGATATTTTTGTTTGACACGTTTGAAAACTTGTACACGTGCAAGGAAAAAAAAACATATGACGTAAAATCTAAATCATGTAACCATATATTAGTCAGAGAGGATATAATTCATTTCATTACATAAAGAAATGAACTGTAATATCCGTTTTTCAGGATTGCTCATAAATCATGCATTAAAAACGCTCTCCCAGCAACATATGTAATAAAATAGTGAAATAATCACTTGGATCCAATGGATACATCTATTTAGCATGTAAATACAAGAGGAGATTAGAAATAAATGAAACTAGGTGGGTTAAACAGACCTCCCACACTAGTGTAGCTGAAAATGACTAAAAACTCAAAATTGCATTTTAATGGAGTTGCTGCATCAATGGAATGAGCAGTATAAAGAGGGTTTTAACATAAAAATATGGGATAAAAATATATCTACTCATATATTAATGAATAATGCTGAAGTACAGAGATCTAGTCTCCTCATACAAAATACAAGAGAACCCGACAAAGGTTTCTTGTCAAACACTCTGCATACAAAATTGTGATATTCAGAAAATTACTGAATAACCACTGCAAAACTGAATCATATGAGTGTAAAAGGCTGAAATTATGTCTGATCTGATGAATATCCCTCAAGGGCTTCCTCCCGTGAAAGGATGTACCTCTCAATCACAAGGAAACTCAGCAACGGAGCCACCAAACCATGCAATAAACACTGCCTCCTGAAAAACACACTCCCTAGCATAAACAACGTTGGGAGGGTAAGATAAATGTGTGGTCTGATACCAAAGATCTGAAATAGGCTCTGGAGCTATCCAAACAGATCCCTCAAGTGAAGGAAACCTTCCTCTAATGAGAAACTAGCTCAGAAGCCGGGATTTCAATCCCTTCCACTGCTACACCCAGCAACATTGCACAATCTCTAGCAAAGTTGTGTTGATGTAGATGGCTGAAGCTTAGCCTAAAAACCTGATGTGGAATGATGAATGAAAACTCCCCCAATGAGCTAATCAAATGAAAGAGGTGGGATTCCCGCTCGAGAACACCTAGTGCTAAACAGCACTGCAACTTGCTAAGCAGCAAGCAGAAACAATTCTTGGCATCCAAGAATAATAATTCTACAACATAATCAAAAATGCTTCCATCCTCTTCCTTATATCATAAGTAATTTTTCTTGCCCTTGGCCCCACTCGCTTAGGTTACTTCTAACCCAAGTTACATTTCCCTCCAAAATTGTGTTATCCAACCTAGGATTCCTCCTCCACTAAAACTGTGTTGTTGACTTAGTCAAAGCAGCTTCAATTTAACCTTGTTCACACATGGAGGTATTTTATTTGGCTTGAAAGAGTGTCCCCTTTCACAATTGGAGTATTTTATTCCTCCTTAGGAGACTTATGGGCTTTTCTACCCATTTATTTACCAACTATAGCTACTGCTAACTCTAATGTTCCATTTAGCTTGGAAGCTAAAATTTTGGAACATTACAGTCCTCCCCTCTAAAATATTTTCTTGTCCTCAAGAAAATGCATAAGGAGAGAAAAATATCTCCCCTCTTCCTCATGTGGCCTTCATCAATAGCCTCCATCACTGCATCAAGAGAATCTACAAATAAATTGTCATCCAATGCTTCCTCCCAAGTGTGCAAAACCAAAGTGTCTGCATCAATCAGAGGTGGAAAGTGTGAATGGAAACATGCTATATGCCTCATGGCCTCCACAAAGTAGGATTTATGATCATCATGGTGAATGATTGCCTCCGTCATCCATTCAGTCATCCAAATGAAGTGAGTCACCCTCCAACATGGTAACTCATGAAAAGTCTCTTCCACCTTGTGCTCCTGAAATGAAGGTGGGCTGAATAAGTGAACATGATAGGCAAGAGGGCCTTTCCCATGTTGTCCTCCTCTCCACTCATGATAAATGTAGAGGGTATGTTGATCTTGGGCTGAGACATGATTGCCCTCCAATGGCAAGAAGAAGATTGAGCCTCCAAGGATCCTTCCTCCAAAATCATGAGTCATGCCAACCCAAACCATTCCATTCAAGATGAATGGCACATCTTCACCACATGGCATCAAAATCAGAAAATGGCTGAAGTTTATGTGCAATTTTGGATGATACATATGGTCTCTCTGGTGGATACAACGCAGTTCTCCCAACTGCTGCTTGAGAATGTCATATGGCAAGTGTTCCTGCAACAAGTTACAAGCTGGATATGTATGTTCTCCCAACATGTGGAAGTAAGCATAAATGTATATCAGTTGTACATATACAAAATAACAATACACCTGCCTAATGTCATGTATAGATGGGCTACTATCATCATAAACATTGGCCCCAAAGTGACCATGAAACCCAAAAATACTCTTGCTCTTTTGAGGAGAAATGCATTGTGCAAACATGGTGAGAAAGTACAAATACTCAATAGAGTAATAAACAAGTACAAAAATGCATTCTCTACCATACATAGTGAGTTGGATGAAAGTGAGATCCTACCATGAGAATCTACTCATAAAAATCTTCAAGAAGGGATACCTCCTCCCCTTGGGATATCTCATCCATAAGAACATGCTCCTATGTGACAGTGCTGTAGGCCTTTGTAATAAGGCTCCATGACACCTCTCTTTGACATTCCATATGCCAAAGTCATCCACCATCATGTTGCTAAGTGAGAAGATCTTCTCCCTATATGGAGTCCTCTCATGATCCTCCAAAACTGAAGGTTAGCCTCCTTGCACCATGAATGTGCCTTTCTTCTCTTAAGAAATATCATGAAAAGTATGGGAAGAATTTTTCCCATACTCTCCCAAGTGTAACCATAACAACAACAAAATTTGCTGCTGCCTCATCTCTCCCTCATACAAGCCATAGAGTAAGGTCATGAAGGTTAACTTGTATGATTCCCCATACCAACAAGTCTTCTGCTACTCTATCATATGGGTGCCATGCCATCCAATTTATTTTTCTCTCCATGCAAAGCTTCCCTTGAACAAAAACACATCAGAAACACATGGAAGCATGATACAATAAAAACTAGTTGCCAAATGACAACCGGAGAGTGAATCATGGTTCCTCTCATGGAACCAGCGCAGTGCATCCTTGGCCTGCATCAAAATAAGAAATAACAAGTGCTTTGCTAGCCACTTGTTTGATGCCATAGTCATCTCATAATATGAAAACATGAAATTACAATATGGTGTCATTGGTGCACACCAAGAGACATATGGCTTCCCCTGCAGCTCATTAAAAAGATAGCCAAGATCAATGCTACAAGTAGCTGCAAGTACATCATCATATAATATGCAAGAAGAAATATTTCTTCTTGTTACATTATGCTGCTCAAATAAAGGAAAGAAGTAAAATACAAAACATGATATGATACCTCCTCCATTATGTACTTGAGGTCTTGAGCTGAAATGGCTCAACTGGAAATTCTCCCTCACTCCCAATGAGTAGGAAGGTAGCTGTAACATCCTCTCTATCGCCATCCGGGCTATGCATCTCTCCATATGTTGATATATGTCATGTTGGATGCCCTCCCAATTGAACTCCTCCATCAACTAGAAATATGCATCAAAGTGCATAGAAGAGAAGTCCTCATGTGCTACATGTAGCAGCTTCTCCTTGAGACTAGAAGATCTAGTCAAGAAGATCCTTCCATAGGAATAGATGACCACATCTCTCACCATGTATCTGTCATCTCCATCCAGGTCATCAAGAATCACGCATGCACCAAGATCCTTGGAGTACTCTACCAAAAGCTGAGATCTCCAATAAGGATCAATCCTCCTCAGTGACAGCGCTGGTGATCTGGCATGTGAAGTTCCACTCATGTTGTTGCCTACTACTTTGACATCCCCCATGCAAAATTTCTCCTCAAAACTCTTCACCTCTCCAAAATCCAAGAATGGTGAACCCAAAGACAATACATCTCTCATCAACCGAAGATCAAGTGGCCTCCTAGGTGAAATGCCTCCATATAGTGAGACATCAATGTCAAGAGTACACTGCTCATATGGTTGGGCAACCTTGCCCTTGCTTTCACAGCGCAATACAGTTTGCCTCTTTCTTGCCCTGGCTCTCTGAAATAGAGAAGGGTGTGTGCCTCTCATCAAATGATGTTGCTCTTCCTCCCTTCCTTCTCCTTCTAGCTGCAATGCTGCACAACCATGTTGCTCACTGATTGTGCTTGGACCTCCATGTATGAGATCCTGGGGAACTTCTTGCAAAGGCACAAGAATCCCTCCTGTTGGAGCATGTGATCCTCCTTCCTCTGCATGAGGCACTGGATGTGCTCTAGATGTGACAGCATTGTTGCCCTCTTCTTCATCAATGTGTGTGGGCAACATCTCAACCAATGGATCCCTTTGTGAAAAAGTGATCCCCATGCCCTCTTGTTCAAGAATATGAACTAGAAGTGTTGCTTCCAGCAATGTGTAATGCAAGACATCAGCTCCTCCCATGGTTTTTTGTAATGCAGTTTCCCCCATCACATGCAAGGGTTTTGTTTTCTCAAGTTTTCCTTGCTCATGTGTCTTAGGAAGTTTTTCACTAAACCTCTCCATCAATGTTTTTATGAATCTTGCATAAGAGAAAGTGTTGGAATTATTTAAGGAATAAGATTCAAAAATCCACCATGCATGAGCCTTACCTCTGAAATGCAGCACTACAAATCTGATAGCTTCATCTCCGAAAATATGGTGCAGCTGCAAATATGAGTTTAGCTCCTTCACCCAAGCTCCAACTGAACATATAGGTGATCCGGAAAAAGTAGATAGGAGAAATCTATCTGCATCCTGCTGTTGGCTCTTCTCCATTTGGATCTTGCAAAACTCTTGGAAATCAGTATGATATCTAAGCCTCTCAGTTTGAGATTCATACCCCCGCAACAAATCACTAAGAGTCATTCTCTTAGGTATTCCTCCTCCTCCCATCCATCTCAGGATAGCTCTGGTCATGTGACTGCATTGTGCATCATGGAGTGTAGCTGTAATCTCTCACTTACCATGTGCAAATCTAGATTCGTCTCTAGAATCAACCTCCTCTGGATATTTCATCTCCAGTCTTATTTTCTTCGGCTCTCCCTGAAAGCTCTTCATAGATTTTGGAAGAAGCTTTGTAAGCTTGTCTTCCTTTCTTCCTGCACATACTGAAGCTTTTTGGATTCTGTCCATCTCTCCTTCCTCTGATAGCTGTAAATTTCCCTTTTCAGGAATATCAAAATTCTATTCCAGAGATTGACTGCAGGGGCATTTACTGGATATGTCACCTTTGAAAAAAGGATCAGATCCAGAGGCTACTTGGCCATCTGCAGACTCTATCTATAGAGTTTGAAATATCCCTCCTTTAGGGATTCAACACTTTGGCTTGAAGCCACAGGCTGAGCCAAAGATCATGCTCTGATACCACTGTAATATCCCTTTTTCAGGATTGCTCATAAATCATGCATGAAAAATGTTATTCCAGCAACATATACAATAAAATAGTGAAATAATCACTTGAATATTATGGATACATCTATGAAGCATGTGAATACATGAAGAGATCAGAAAGAAATGAAACTAGGTGGGTTAAACAGATCTCCCACACTAGAGTAGCTGAAAAAGGTGAAAAAACCCAAGACTGCAAAATGCCCGAGCAGCTGCTCAAGGGACTGCGCAGTCTAAGAGAGGGTTCACACATAAAATGATAGGATAATAATAGATCTACTCATATATTGATAAACAATTCTGAAGTACAAATATCTAACCTCCTATACAAAATACAAGATAACCCAGCAAGGGTTTCTTGTCAAACACTCTATATATAAAATGTGATATTCAGAAAATGACCGAATAATCAATACAAAAATGAAGTACATGAGCGAAAAGGCTGAAATATGTCCGATATTATGTACAACCTCAAGGCCTACTCCCATGAAAGGATGAACCTCTCAATCACAAGGAAACACTGCAATGGAGCCACCAAACCATGCAATGAACACTGCCTCCAAAATAACGCACTCCCTAGTAGAAAAAACATTGGGAGGGTATGAGAAATGTGTGGTATGATACCAAAGATCTGAAATAAGCCCTGGAGCTCTCCAAACAGATCTCTCAAGTGAAGGAAACTTTCCTCCAATGAGAAACTAGCTCATAAGCCAGGATTCCAATCCCTTCCATTGCTGCACCCAACAACACTGCACAATCTCCAGAAAAGTTGTGCTGATGTAGATGGATAAATATTGGCTTAGAAATTTGATGTGGAATTATGAATACAAACTCTCCCAATGAGCTACTCAAAGGAAAGAGGTGGGATTCCCACCCGAGAACACCTAGTGCTAAACAACACTGCAACTTGCTAAGCAGCAAGCAGCAACAATTCTTGGCAGCCAAGAATAATAATTCTACAACATGATGAATAATGCTGCCATCCTCTTCCTTATATAAGATGTGAGTTTTCTTTGCCTTGGCCCCACTCACTTATGTTTCTTCTAACACAAGTTACATTTCCCTCTAAAATTGTGTTATCCAACCTAGGATTCCTCCTCCACTAAAACTGCGTTGTTGACTTCATCAAAGCAGCTTCAATTTAACCTTGTTCAGACATGGAGGCATTTTATTTGGCATGAAAGAGTGTCCCCTTTCACAATTGGAGTATTTTACTCCTCTTTAGGAGACTTATGGGCTTTTCTACCCATTTATTTACCGACTATAGCTGCTGCTCACTCTAATGTTCCATTTAGCTTGGAAGCTAAAATTTTGGAACATTATGTGTTCTTCTCGCGACAAAGATACTAGGTACACTTCCTTGGTCTGTTCAACTAGATGTCTTCTAGTTTGGACTCTCACACTCTTATCTCCAATGATTTGATCTTCAGGATGGTTCTTCTGAGTGTGTCTCGAGGGTCCTTTTGAGTTTATTTTTGTATCTTCATTTTTCTTACTATGTTCTTCATTTTATTGATTCTCATCTTCATGATCATCTGGAGGATTGGTGTAGTTTGTGCTTCTAGTTCTATCTGGTAGATCTTCGCCAAATCTCACATCAATTCTTTCCACAATTTTATGCAGTATTTTATTGTAGCACCTGTATCCCTTACTCTTCGATGCATATCCCAAGAATATTCCTTCATCATCTCTTGCATCATAATTTCCCAATTTTTCATCATTATTCTTTATGAAACATTTGCTGCCAAAGACTCTAAAGTGCTTGATTGATGCCAGTTTCCCATGCCATAATTCATATGGATTCTTGTCACAATTTGGTCTGAGATGAGCTTTGTTGAGAATATGGATAGCTGTGAGTACTGCTTCTACCCAGTAGGTTTTGGGAATATTTCTTTCTTGCATCATTGCTCTAGCAATCTGTTGTACTAGCCTCTTTTGTTTCTCTGCCACTCCATTCTATTGAGGTGTACCTAAAACTGTAAACTGTTGCTTTACCCCACATTCATTGCATAGGTATGAAAAATAATCGTCAGTGAATTCACCTCCTCTGTCTAATCTGATGCATTTTAGTTTACATCCAGTTTGATTTTCTGCCAGTGCCTTGAATATCTTAAATTTCTCAAACACTTCAGATTTGTATTTGAGAAATGCCACCCATGTTAATATGGAAAAATCATTGATTATTAGCATCAAATACAATTCTCCACCTGGTGCATTTGTTCTTGAAGGTCTGCACAAGTCCATGTGTACAAGCTGAAGAGCCTTACCTGTAGATAGTTGGTATTTAGCTTTGAACATTTTGTGAGTTTTTTTTCCCAGTTGGCAGGACTTACACATGGTATTTGGTGGCTTCTTTATTGAAGGAAAATCTCTGACAGCTTCCTTTTTTCTCAATTTGATGATGTGGTCAAAATTTAGATGTCCCAATTTTCTATTCCATAGCCAAGATTTGTCAAGTTTTCTGATTTGGCATGCTTCATTCTTTTCTTCTAATATATAAACATTACTCTCTATTCGAATACCTTTGACCGAGGTCTTTCCTGTGGTGATTGACCTTACTTCACAATCTTGGGCTTTGAAAAGGACCTCACAACCTTTATCACACACTTGACTAACACTTAGCAGATTGGATTTTAGAATGTCTACAAACATTCCATCTTGAGCCTCTCCTCTTCCATTATTTAGGCTGACTATGCCTTTCCCTTTGATTTTTTGTGCTTTATCATTACCAAATGTTACATTTCCAGATTTATTTTCATCAAAATTTACAAACTTGCTTCGGTCTCCAGTCATGTGTTTTGAGCACCAACTGTCCACATACCATTGATTGTTATGATCTTGAGCAATTAGAACCAGATCACATTATTTAGTTTCATTTTCCATTGCATGTAGTTTTTTGCTCTATAACCTTTTTGAGGAGATGGATCACAGTCTTTGAGAGGACATTTGTTAGACTTGTGCCCATTTTTATGGCAACTAAAACATTTGATTGTGTTTCTGAATAGATTGTGTAAACGATTGAATCCATCATTGTTCTTAATTCCCCTTGAGTTTCCATACTCCAGTCTATTTATATACACCCTGCACACCATGGCTTCGTGACCAAATCCTTTACAACAAAAACAATACCCATGGAAGTAATATCTATCTCTGGCAGAGAGAGTTTTTTAAGGTAGTCTTTTCGTTTATTGCATCTTTTGCTGGTTGGACTAGATTTGCTTTGTCTTACAGTATGCCGCAATATTTCCAGGTTTGTGGCAGGAAAAGAAAGTGACGCTTCTCACAGGGGGGAGTAACCTCCTTTGACAACTTCTGAATTTGTTCAATTTATCCTTAGGAGCATATGAGTCTTTTGCAGTTGACTATTTCTTCATTTATTTCTTTTTCACTTGAGGTTTCTTCTTGTTTCTATTTGTTTCATT
Organism: Pinus albicaulis; assembly: GCA_034641835.2. Lineage (NCBI taxonomy): Eukaryota > Viridiplantae > Streptophyta > Pinopsida > Pinales > Pinaceae > Pinus > Pinus albicaulis. The sequence goes on along the minus strand of JAXQQM020085732.1, from coordinate 9,359 downwards.
ATATAACATGGTCTTGTTAGTTTCTAATTAGGTGGATTCCCTTTTTGCTACTTCATTATCCTTTACAACCTTTACAAAAATTATATTCTTGTTATCTTCTACCTTGGATATGCGGGTTTCTCCTTCATAGACTATCCTAGCCTTTATATGAGGAGGTCTTTGAGCACTTATAATTTTTTCCAAATGTCTAGAGATTTTCATTTGAGAAATATTCATAGTTAATTCAATTTGGGCCTTTTCTAATTTCTTCCGTAGGCTTACCACTTCTTCTTCTAGTTTTTCTAACTCTTGATTTTTCTCCTTTATTTCTCTTCTCAGAATATCCTCTATTTTCCTTGATTCTTTTCGTTCAATCTTCAATTTAATAATATCTTCTGAATCTAGTTTTGTCTTTGCATATTTCAGAAGATTCTATTTCTATTTCTTACTCTTAAGTTTAAGTCTGTCTATTTCCTCCAGGGCACTAATTAGCTCCCCCTCAAGATATACCTCACATTCTTCTTCAAATTCATGGAGATCTTCCTCAAGCTCTTCCTTGGCCATCAAAATGAATTCTGATGTTCCTTCTTCATTGGGGGATTCATCTGAGCTCTCAGATGCAATTTTGTCTTGTTGGGCATAGAATGTTCTTCTATTAAATCTATTCCCTTTCGGCCTATTTCTGAAATTGGTTTTCTCTTTCCCTCTTGATTGATTCTCTATTTTCTTATGAGGACATTTATATGCATAGTGCCCCACTCTTCCATAGTTAAAGCACTTAAATGGAAGTTTACCTTTATAATTACCCGTGCCTTTCTCCAATATTCTGATAAATTTGGCCTCTTCTTCATCAGAGCAGGAGCATGTACCTTCCTTCTCTTCTCTACATGTATCTGCCTTAAAGGTTGCCTCCCTCACATTTGACTTCCCCTTTGGAAGTCTCGTCTCATAGGTCGTCAAGTTTCCAAGCAATTGGTTCATGGTCAATGTTTCCCAGTTTGTTGTTTCTTCTATGGAAAAAACCTTAGGGTTAAACCTGGATGGTAACAATCTCAATATATTTTGTACAGTTACACATTCCTTAATGGTTTCTCCTAGAGCTTTCATGTTATTCACAACTTATGCAACCTTTAAGAAGAAACTGGCAACATCTTCATCTTCATTCATTTTTACATTTTCAAACTGAGCTTTATAGGCTTGCAGTTTGGCCACCTTCACCTTTTTATCTCCCTCATGGATATTTTCTAATGTATCCCAGTTATCTTTGGTAGTCTCACTGTGCATTACTTTGATAAATTATGACTCACACAGACCGCTCAAGGGTGCATTCATGGATTTTGCATTAGCTATGAAATCTTGTTTGGCTTCTTTCTCTGTGTCAGTATCCTTTGGAGCATATCCTTCTTCCACAACAGCCCAAACTTCTATTCCTAGAGACATTATGTATGTCCTCATTCTTATTTTCCAGAAGGCATAGTTTGTGCTAGTAAACAATGGGGCTTTACTTGTTGAGCATCCTTCTAGGCTAGCCATTTTGGGGACCTAGGATCTCCTTCCAATTGTTAAACTTCTACAGAAGGAACTGGCTCTAATACCAATTGATGAACCCTTAGTTAAACTGAGAGGGTGGGGAGGTGAATCAGTTTAATACATTCATGGACATTTAAAACTTTTAATTCAACTCATTTACACCTTCATTTCATAAGTAGCTTAATACATAATGGATCAACAAACATAATGTGTGGACAAAAAGTAATTAAACAGATTAAAACATCACATCAACACTTAATCATCAAGCACATAGACAACATATATAAGTGGAAACCCATAAAGGGAGAAAACCACATCTTATTATTTTTGTGATGCAAAGGCAAGCTCCAACTCCCTCTCACAACTGATTTTCTATAGGCTCCAACCTACAGGAGGCTACTACCCTAGATTCTACAAGCTACAACTTGTAAGGAAGCTCCAACTCCCATCTATTTTATGTAGGCTACAACGCACAGGAGGCTCCTACCTCAACCAGCTACAACTGGACATCTATCAAGCTACAACTTGATATGGAAGCACCAAATCCCTCACACTATAATAAAATCATATGTTGATTTACCTGGATATTAGCTCTGTTTTTCTCCTTCTTCAATGTTTCCCTTCCAGCCTTCAAATCTGCTTCATGTCAAATCTGGATCTGCACAACATCTCTATCTTCTCTCTCTCATTCTTCCACTCTATTACCTCCTATGCATATTACAATAACATCATTTATAGAGATCACTTCATGTCTACTTTCATTCTATATGGGAATATGAAGTGAACAGGCATGAATCTTTCCTTCCACCCACTCATTTCCTCACTCAGTATGTTCAGGATGTTACAACAATATATACACTCGTTTCAGTACTAGTTGGAGTTTTGCTTTGCCTTGGAGACTTGCCTTTGCATCACAAACAATATAAAATAATCAATACATTTAAAGTTACAATCTAATATTTCACTCAGCCCTATCAACTTCTTAGATTTGATATGTGTTTGTCCTCTTCTGCTTGTTGTCCCTTTGTCTTTTATGTTTCTGCAATTATATTTCCCACAATTTCTCACTTGATGCAGCACGAAACTGCAATTTTAAACAATATTGTGACCTGTGGATTATGGCCCACATAAACTCCATTTTAATGCAGTGGATTATAATTTTCTAGTTTTATTAACATAAATATGTTTAGCAATCAAAAAACGCATACTTCATAACAGAACGCACATAACATACATCTCTTACATATGCGTGGAACAGGGGTTATTGGGTCCCACAATAATTGACCAATCATACTACATCGTACTTCTCTTGCCCACAACTTTTAACATTTAGAAATAAATGTATCTCCTGTCTTGTGAGATATGCGATCGCATCGCATCACATCCAACATAACTTACCATGCGAATCTTAAGCACAAAACATAAAATATGCAATGTGTGCTAATGTACAGTGCCAACACGTGGCTCCTCCCTTTCATCGCATCACAACTTTCTAACCTTATTACATCGCAAACAAATTAACATACCTTGTGAAGCCTTAACACTGTCCACTAACATTTGTGATGTGCAAACTCACGATTCGCCATCCGTCGTTGATCTGCCACATGATATAACGGTCCTCACTATTTTCCCTACTGTGCGCCCTACTATGCCAACACGTGTCCCTTCTTCACTTCGCATCGCCCACAAAATAACTTACTCTGTGACAGCCTTAACACTTAAACACTAAAATTTTTGATTTGCACTTTCAATCTCCATAATTGGTCTTCGTTGGATCTGACAGTCCATGCTTCTCTCCTTGTCAATCCACTTTGCATCGCAAGTTAAATAACTTAACTTGTGAAGTCTTAACCATAAAAATTATACCCTACAATATGCGATGTCTTCATGGTTGCGATATGATCTTCCACCGTTTATCTACGCAAGATATATGGTCCTTGTTGCTGCTTGCAAATATGATTTCTTTCTGCTATGTGGTTAATACGATATTCAATCAAACAGAGGATTGTGTAAGATTTATGGTCCTCTTTGTGTCTTGCAAATCCGATTTATTTCTGCTATGTCATTAATATGATATTCAATCAAACAGAGGATTGTGTAAGATCTATGGTCCTTGCTGTGTCTTGCAAATCCAATTGCTTTTTGTTGTGTGCTGAAGCAGTTCACTTTGCCCTTTTTTTAAAAGCATTGATCTCTCCTGAGATTTCTCTTCTATTTTTTATTCACTCTATCTTAAATCTCATGGACACAAGCACACGTCATGGGAGTGTTTAGAGCCTCCCAGACACACCCATGCCTATATTGTGGGAGTGTTCGGGGGTTAAGTGGGTTAAAATATCAGTGGAACCCACAGGCTGGTTACTTGAGTGGTTTGGATGGTTCCTAGGGGTCTTGTTGCTGATGTGGAAGGTATGTATGATGTGTTTCCGTCAATTCTACTTCCTTAAGGTCACCTAGGAGGTTGAATCTAATCATAGTAGCCTCTCGTCACTTTGGACCTTATGAAGCCACCTGGAAGATAATTGAGATGACAAAATAAGGGTGTAGTACCCATCTTGTTTTTATTGAATAAGTGGACCTAAGAGTTGTATGTGAAGATAATTTTTGTTTGATATTTATTGATAAGAACATTGAGGGCAGTGTTCCCTTTAAGGGGGTGGGGTTTATGGAACCCTTGGTGCATTTCCCCTGATTTTTGGTAATGTAATAAATCTTAGAAACTATAAATGAGTATATTTTTTTGTAATGAGCCTAAAGTTTGGGACCAAAGATCCATGATCTAAGAGGGAAGACGAAAGATAAACCCAGGTGGGGTGAGATGGCACCTTTAATTAATTTTATGGTGCAGATAATAAGACAAAGAAGAGCAAGATTCCAAGAGGAATATGAAGAGATACCTTGAGGAAATAATAACAAGGAAAATACACAGCGGTGTGGGGGTTGGACCTCTTCTTGGTGAAGCTCATGAGGAAAGCTACAAATAGTTATTATTTAAGGAAATGGGATCCCCTTAAAGAGGAAATTGTGACTAGAGTGTATGAGGATTAAGAGGAAATGAAAATGAGTGTTTTCCAAGGATAATTTGAGAAACTAATCAGGGTGTTAGCTAGGGTTGATAAACCACATGAAAATGGGTGTTTTTCCAAAGAGAGATGATAAAACACCTAGGGTACTTGCTATGGGATGATACGCCACTTTTAGAGTTCTTGACACATCTAATAAACCACCCATTAATGTGAATTTTGTTGTGTTTTACTAACATATAAACTACCCAATGACATCTATTCCTTGTTCTCCGTGGACTGAATATTACTTCCTGCTAAATCTATTGAAAAGAAATTCCCCTTAGATTATGGATCTGGCTCGGGGATGACTATTGTAAGTGATTATAGCTACAATAGGTCTATGGTTGAGTGGAAAATTGAAGTCCTGCCTTTATTTTGACCATTGGCTTTATTGTATAAAAATTTATTTAGCCGAGATTTGTGAAGTTAAATATTTCATGAAATTTAATGTTTGGTTCTTAACGCTTTTGCATTGTTGTGTAATGCTAGTGCATGAACTTATTGAATGAAATTCTTGAATGTTTATGGTTCTTTTTACAAATTTTTGTCATGCCTAAATGCCTAGAGTTTTATATTTATTTTATATGGAGTGTATTATGAGTTTAATGGTTGATAAATGGCTCTAAATCATAGTATGGAATGCCCTCTTTCTTGTGTGGATGTGAGAGGTTGAATTCCTGAATAATATCCCATAAATGGGTTTATTTGTGTGTTCTTTCGGAGCCTGCATTATGGTATGGATGGCATAAGTATGAAAGAGATGGACATATATCTGTTAAATTTTGCATGCCTATAATGAAACTAAATTGGCCATCAAGCCCTAATTTGTAAAATGGAAGCCCAAGATGGATAGATTTTCTACTATTCAAAAGTATATAAATAAATTTCAGTTCTATCTATGTTGATACCTTAATAAGATCGGGAGAGATGGCGATATATATAAAAACACACAAAGATCGTATTCATGCATTTCAGGTTTGGCTAGACCGAGACCGTAATAAGCTCAGAAGAGATAGCACATGGCATACATAAATCTATGTGACTATGCATCTGTGTAAAATTTTGCATACGAGAATGAGGTTTGGGATGAGTCTCCATAGAAGCTCAGAAGGGATAGCTTGATGGGCCACAAAAATATTCAAATATGTTATGGATTTAGGGTCCATGGGCAAAGGCTCTAATAATTATTCATATAAAGCTTTAATTTTTTCAAATGAACGAGAGTTGAAAACCCTATGCCCCAAAGAAAATTAGGCCTTGAGCCTCATACACCATATGGTCGGGTGTTATACCCAAATGAAAAATAAAGAAATTATTGTATGTTTATTTTTTTATAATTTTTGGGTCATTAGATGAACCTGGTGAATAGAAACTATGACATCACCCAAGAGATTAAAGATCGTGATGTCACCTCGGTGAATAGAACATGGGACATCACCTCAGTTCCCCTACCCTGGCAATTTCCTATGATGCTTGGTGTAATCTTGTAGGGATTTTGTTCCTGAGGTGATGTGGTAGTGATGAAGCCCAAGTGCGAAAACATAAGGACACGCGGTGTAACGTCTAGGAGGATGGGTCCACAATGGAGGTCAGACCTCATGTGATTGGTTGAACACTCCCCGACAGATTGGCATGGAAGTTTGGTAGAGTGGGGTTCCATGTAACCTAAAGGTTCTTCCTCGATGATTTTAACAAGGTACTACAAAGGAAATCCCCAAGATTTTATTTTTGGGGTGAGGTGGTGCAGGGGGGCTCACGTGTCTCATATCTATTATACACATATCTATAATAAGCCTTGGGGATTAGGGATCACATGAATATTGATTGTCATGAACGGTTTTGAATAATATAACTGTGAGTTAAATTACTTAGCATTAAATTATTAATCTAGGTTTGTATACCTGTGAAGTACACTACACTATATGTGCTAGGAAATCAACTTTCAATTTTAATTCTAAAAGAAGAATTATAATTTATCAATAGTAAGAAATGGATCATAAACAAATGAAAATGAATCAAAAGAATTTAATTGAGTGAAATGATATCTTAATCTAAAAATTAATTGAATTTTAAAGACTACACATGCAAGGAAAATCTATGAGATGAAATCCAATAATAGCACACACACATACTTAATTTTGGATGAAAGAAGTGAAATGGCTATTCTTAAAGGAATTAAAAGAAAAAGAAATTATTCTAATCTAGTGAAAGCAAGGAAAATTTACTCTACGAAAGCAAAGAACTTTTGATCTAATGAAAGAAAAAACACGTATGCTAATTAAAGCAATAAATCTAATCTAATGAAAGCATTTGAACTTAATCTATCAAAGCATGAAATCTTAATCTATGAAAGCATGGAAGCTTAATCTATGAAAGCATGGAAACTTAGTCTATGAAAGCATGTAAACTTAATCTTTGAAAAGAAAGTAAATTTAATCTATGAAAGCTTGTAAATTTAATCTAGAAAGCATTTGAAATCTATTCCTGTGAAAGCATATAAAATTATTCTAGGAAAGCATGTAAATATTGTATATGAACAAATAAAGGAAAGAGTGAACATGTTTGGAAAAGCGGGCCCCTCCAATTATTAGCACACTAGAAGTTGAAAATTAGAATAACATCATATATTAAATGAAATAGACTTGGAGCAACATAGCTACAAAGAAATCTCTTCAAGTATTTGGATTACAAATTCTAAATTTTTCCTCCCTTCCTCCTCTCTCAAATGGAGAAATCACTCCTATTTATACATGAGTTCCATGGAGAAGAGGGGTACCAATTAATAAATTTAGATCCAATTTTCTCTCAAGTAAGTACAACCAATTTGCTAAAATTAGGAGATGATTATCTCTACAATTCCTCTCACATCTCTCTAATAGTTTTGATAGGAGACACTTATCAAAGCTTCCATGATTCTTCTCCATGAAATGTTCTTGAATAATTATATCAAATATTCCTCAAATATTCATGATTTTGAATAAGGAATTCGAATTTGAGGCTTAGTGGCCAAATATGACTTTGTTGGACCACCTTCAAATATGCATACAAACATCATAAAAATCATCCAACTTTTAGATATAAGTGAATACATTTTATTTTTTCTATTATTTAACCATAAATTACTTAAAATACTAAATTAAATGATTTGGAAAATAATAATTATAAACCCATATATAATCATGAGAATGGTCTTAATGTAAGGTTGTGGAGCTCTAGAATATCATAAAAATTGAAGGAAAGTGAAATAAAAGAGACTGAGAAGGATGGAATTTTGGAGAGCCAACAAATGGGTTGGTAGCTTCCATGAGAGAAATGACTTAGATTCCCACATGGGGACCACATATGAGCCACGTGGAAGGTTAGTATGACATGGTTGAAGTTAATAGGCCAAATATTTAAGTGGATATAACTTTGTATTCAAGAACCTGATTAATGAAAATTTTATATCGTTGGAAATGTCTCGATGAGACAAATGCACTGGCGTTATCCATTTTAGGTTTTTAGGAAGTTGGAAAAGATCAAAAAATTTAGACCCCATTTCCATAATTGGAACCTTAGAGGTCGAGTCAGCTTAGTAACTATCTCTTCATACCATAGTGGGACTATGGGTGGTAGAGAGGTATATTGCACTTGAACACGCCTCCATAACCAGTTGTACTTGGGTTTCCTTTAGAGGTTTTGTCAAATTTTAGCTTGAGGAAAGAAGGGGGAGGTAACGACTAGGAGGAGGGGATAGATGGGGGACAAGGTCGAAAGGAGGAGGATGGTGAGATACTAGGATATATATTCCAATTTCAAATAAGCATCCTCAAGCAAGCATTCCAATCAATGGAGAAGAATCATCAAACAAGCATGCAAAGAATTTTTCCCTATTCACAAAGATCATCAATAGTCAGGTATAATAGTCCTTTTATGGTTATTGGTTCTAATGCAATGATTTTGGCCATAGGGATATTGAATATAGGTCATATGCAAGCAGTAGAAAATAGATCAATAGAATATATGAGTCTATCATGTTTTTCATTGGTCACATAATATGTTATGTGTGTGATAATATTGGCCATAAGGCCAAAGATTGCAAGCTCCCCACGTGTTACTGGAAATCCAGTCAAAGGGATCAATTCATGAAAGGCCAACCATACAAGAAGAAAGAAGGTGGTGCTCATGTCAAATATTAGTCTATCAAAGTGTGGATGGGAAAGGAGCGGTAAGAGACTTCCACCAAAAAATGAGGCATACATGGTCTCAGGGGGAGCATATGGTTGCATCTTGAGACGCATGTAGACCATTGGAGGTGCAACCATATCGAAGAGATTGAATGAAGACAAATATACATGTTAGGTATATAATGCATGCGTTCAGGGAGAGTTTCATTGGGTTTGAAGTATTGATTTTATTTTCGATCTATGCTTAGTTTCAGCTTGTTATCATTCGGATCAACCACATATATTTTTTTTTAGTTTCGAAGCAGTTGTATGTTGATTTGTATAATATTTTTGAGGACATGGAAACCATGTGTTGACCTAATGTGTGCTACAATGATTTATGCTACTAATGTTGCATCTTCTGAAGCTATTGTGATCAAGAATCTGTGATGTGAGCATGAGGGAAGAGCTGTTCTAGCATCATTTCTCACCTTGATATGATTCATGATTGCTTTATGGCTTTTGGGCACCCATTCCTACAGACTTGGACAAATTCACTTAAAAACAGTGTAAAATCCCCCATACGCGACTATGCCCGTACTTTTCCGCGTGTATACGCGAGTCCAGCTAGACTTTTCCG
>JAXQQM020092328.1:0-101895 GCA_034641835.2 Pinus albicaulis | reverse complement strand
TATTTTTATTTGGAGGCACAGAATTGTAGGAATAACCAACTACCACTCTTTATAGGCACCAGCCTACTAATATGTTTTAGGAAGCTACATAAAAGAGACTCTGATTTTCTAATAAATGATGTTAAGTTTTGTTCCTACTAAATAATTGATCTTTTACTTAAAGTACCCTATTTTTTTTGTAACGACTCTCACTTCGCAATTTTTTTTTTTTTTTTTTCTAATATTCTCATTTGAATATTATTACTGGCATCTAGTAACATTGTCCTTTTAATGTTCGTCATAAATTGACGAGATTTTATTACCACCTCTATATTATCGTCTTTTTCATTTCGTCGCAATTCGACGAGATTCTGTTATTAATACTAAAATTATCATTTTATCTTCTTGACTTCTATTATTTCGTTTAGTACTGTTAACAATACTCTATGCATCATCTTGTGCATTAGCCAATGCTAAATCAACACCTTATGGTCTTCCTATGACAAATATTTATTTTAGATAAATTATCCTTGATTTGTTACTTCACCTCATTCTTATTTGTACTAATTTTGGATAATATATATATTAACATGAGGCCCTCTCAACTAATATATATATCATATTATTTTTATAATTACTTTCCTCCCTTCTCACTTGTTAACCAAAGCCATTGAATTCATATAGAACAAGGATTTCATTAATACATTATCTCTCTTTATTTAGTTTAATTTCTTCTATGTACTTATGGTATTACGTTAACCTCTTATTATGGTTTCTCATTTGATTACTTTATGCTGGTTTGGAATGCATACAACCATAATTAAATCAGACTTATATCCATTATGTTGCTAACATTCCATCTACCAAATTTAGCACACGATGTGACATTGACTATTAGTACTACCAACACACTGCCCCACCATTATTTTGTCCTCGGCTCGAGAATTTACCACGCTACTTGTAATTCCACGTTAATGAATTTTACTTGTCATCTCCCTAAGATACGACATAATATATCTCAACCTAATTCAACTAAGTTTACCCCTAACCCTACCTAAGGATTTGGGACGACATTAATGATGCCAGCAATGAATCCCTTTCTTGAGACCAGTGAACTCCTTAGGGAGATGTGATGATAACTTCAATCAGTTCGGCATCTTAACTTCTCTGCCAGCAACGTAACTCCTCAAGTATGTTATCGCGTGACGGCTTTATGTTTAGTGTTTCGAATTTGTGATCTGAGTGAGGCTCTTAATTCGTTGACACTTGTATGGTTGAGATACGTTTGGGTTTAATGCGTATTTATTGTTTAAAAGATGAAATGTACTGTATTGTTTATTCTTTGGGTTTTCTATCTAGAGACATAGCTTGTTTTTCTGGTTGATTCGGAGCAGAAACATCACTTCCATTGTCGAATTGCTACAACATGATTTACCCATTTCTCTTCAGAGATTTCGAAGAATGGTAATTTTCATTAACGCCCGTCTATGATCTTTGTTTCTATTATTTTATCTAAAAGTAGTTTAGATCTAATGAAAGAAGGTTTCCTGAATTTTAACAATGCTGACTCTGTTTCTCAGTACTCATTGTGTCCTCTCTTTTTTTTCCTCTACCTGCGGAGTTAGTTTTCATAGTTACGTTTTTTATTTCAGATAATTAATATTCAATTGTGATTTTTAACTCGGTTCCTCCTTCTCCCTACAACTCTTTGATTTTTTTTTAACGATTCTCATTCAAATTTGGGCTTAACCCAATTTCATTGGGATTGTGAGTTCTTTCTCTAACATTTACAAGGTAAAATCCATGTATGATGTCGTTCTAAGCTTCTGGTTTCCCTTGTCTTTCACCAACGATGACCCCCATATATACTCTACCACATATAAATTCAATTTGTTTTCTTTCATGCCTATTGGTGTACACATATCAGCATTTCGATAGATCACGATATTTACTGTAGGTCTCTAGCAAAAGGGTTTGGGCCGACTTGGACGCCCATTCCTTCAATTCTCATACAATGGAAAACCCACCAGGTAATCATGTTTGTTAACTGGATTTATTATGTTCCCTGCTAAGGTTGATTTCCTCCTACATTTTATTCTCCTCAATCCATATTGTTCTTGACAGTAGTTTGCTTTTTGTGGCTATAGGTGGAATAACCAAGGAATAGAACCTCTCACGGTAAGTGGTTTTCATCTCGATTTTTCCATTTTAGCATGGTTCTCCTCATAAGAAATTTGGTTAGATTTCAATGTTTCTAATTAATTTGTTGGTCTTATGCATGTACGTTCCAACATTTTCCTTCGTTTCTTACGATGGAATTGTTTTCCCGACCATTGTTTTAACTTATTCACCTTATTACATTTCCAATGCAGGTTGGTAACATTATTCCATAACATCTCTTCTACTCTCGTCATTTCTCCATATTTACCAAGAATGTAGAGGATTAATTTAAAATGATTTTACCTTGGTTACATTACAGCGCTACGTTTGATTTTAATTTTCTAGATATGTTTAAACATTTCTGGACTTATAGCCTTAATTGGGACTGTATTAAATTTTTCTTATAATTCTTCCTGGTTCACATACTACTTTGGAGTTTTGTAATAGCATTTACTTGTATGCCTTCTTAATGGTTTACAGAAGGATTATTCTAGAGTAATTTATGCAAAACGTATAGATGTATATTCTGTCTATATATATATTCTTATAGTATCCATTTAATTCTTACCATTATAATTTCACAGCTTCGTTTCGTTCAAGCATTTTTTAAAATGGAATGCTCTATTATTGTAAATTTGTTTGTTAAGATCATTATTCTTTACGTATTTTAACTTTATAATGTATTGGTCCACACTTATTCACCAGATTTGCATAAGTATTTATGCTATTAGTATTGGCTATAATATAGAATCTTGCTTTAGTGCTACATATCTATATACATCTACTATACTCAGATTTAATTGTGGTTATTGTAAAAATATTTACAACAGAAGTACATAATATAATAAGGTGTTTCTCTTGATACATATACATATATACTATTCAAAGTTTTTTGTTTGAGTTAATATACTATTTTGATCGAATATAAGACTATATTGTAAAAAAATCAGTTTTTCTTCTAGATCAATCTTACACATATTTTGGTTTATTTAACTGAAATTTGGAATAGTATGTGTATATTTCTTCAATATAGAATCATGCATAAGTAAAAAACTATTTGAAGTACAATTTACAGCAATACTTTAACTTATACTCACACTGTAATTTATTTTTTAATATTCTGACAGCACTCACAGTCTTATTCCAGCATTTTAAAATCTGTTGCATGTACTTATGTAGTAATATCAATGGCTTTATATCTCACTTGGTAAAGTATTATGCTTCAGAACGGATAATTAAAATATAATTAATGAAAGTTTCGTTTTTGAAATCCTGATTTAGATAATAAGACTAGAATAAATATTATACAAAGATTCTCTGTTAGCCTCCTAACCCAGATTTAAATCTGTCACCAGATATAGACATTCTGGCCATTGGGGATAACTAGACATTGTCCATACAACCATATGGATTTCAGTATTCCTATTGTAACAAAATCGGTTAAATGTATGGACCTGTTCTACCTCATTGTACCTAATATTAACTACAATATGCAAATTCTAAAATTTTAACTTCAACCACTTAACACACATGCAAGATTAATATCAAACTGTAAAATTATAGTTAGGTGTGCATACAAATTTTCTTTAGCTAGCTTCCACTCAACCATAGAGTTTTCTCTCTATAACTCACCCATGAGCCGAGACCTTAGCTCCCAATGATAAACAACCCTTTTTCTATCCTGGAGCAGCTTATTTAAGCTTTGCTTTCCCAATATTGTTTCCAATTACTGCGTCCTGTAATTTCAGGATGCTTTCTTCCTTATTTTCCTAGGATTTCTCTCGGTTTCTTCCATAGAGGTACTTTAAAGCTGTCTTTCCACTTTTCCATCTTTTTCCACCTCTTCCCAACACTTTCCTCTTTATTGGGGAAATTAGATGTGTATCTCCACATATAATTTTTGGTAACTTGTTTTATTCCTTCCAAGGATTTCTGGAAGGTGTGGGGAAGTCCCTTCACCTCATCCACATCCTTATGGATTTAGGTTTCAGATCTCAATTCTCAATCTAGTCAATGCACACATAATTTTTCATTTTTTTATTAATTAAAAATAAAATAAATCTACATTACAGTTCTTCATTGGGATCCACTTCCCCTTTGGACTTGTTCAATTGTCAATTTAAAAGAATAGAAACTTGGTGTATTACATTTTTTATCCTCTCCAATTTTCTTATAGAAAACAACTTGAATTTTCATCCAATATCCACCTATAACCATTTTTTTTCCTTATGTTCCATATATAATTTATATTTTTAAAATCTGATATATTTAACACTTACTTTTCATCTTCATTATTTCTCTCTTTCTCTCACAACAATAATTTCATAAAAAAAAGGGGGAAAAAATTCCTAAATTACAACTCCAACAATTATTTTATAACAATATCCTCTCATCAGTTTTGTATTTTTTCATTCGCAATTATCATGATTTAATTCACTTCATATTCATGTTTTTTGAGTTTTGGTAGTCTCTTTCTTTCAAATTCAAAACATTTCAATTCGTTGATATTTGAATCAATATTTATGCTTCCTTGCCTTCACCATAGGGGCTTCACTCAATTAACATATGACATATAACATGAATTCATGGAATATTAAACAAGAACCCAAAACTTGACTGAATATTGGAAAATAACTCTAAAAAATCACATTATTTAACCCCCTACCAACCCAATACACCTTCCCAATTAAAAAACTCTTACTTTCACTAGATATTGTAGGTATCCATATTTTCATTAAAATTATTTATACCCCTTTATATTTTTTCATTAAATTTGAGCTCCATTTTGTATACCTATGAATATAAAAATCCTTTACCCCCTAATATATGATAATTATATTACGTCATTTTCTCCTGAATAAATATCCCCCAATATGAAAGAAAATGGTATGGTATTGCTCATCTATTGAAGCCATCGTGGGCTTCACATCGCCTTACCCTAAATTTTTAGTTGTAGATATGAATTTTCTACTTAAATGTTGAGTTATCTAAGATAGATGATTTTTTTTTGTTATAATAAGGAATTACTGAGAGCAGTGGAGGTGGTAAATCAATAATTATTAGGTTATTAAAATTTTGTGCTCAATTCTTATATTTCCATTGGCTTCTGCTAGCTATTTGTATGAGCATATAAACCGAAATTTCAATATATAGTAAATGAAACTGTTCACATGACCAAATAGTTAACTAGTTGATTAACACATACATATTGACGCTCGCATTTTTTACGTGAAAACACAAATGAAAAAACCACCAATATGTGTGTTTTTATGATGTAAATTCAACACCCATTTAATTCCATATTTTTGTTTATGGGCACTGACTCACATGACACCCCAACCCCCTTCAGATATCAAGCCACTACTTTCAAGAGGCACCAACCTTTTATGAATGTTGAGAACTACCTACTCGAGCCATTGTTCTACTTTTCAATTTAATTTTCAAACTAAAAATAGAGGCTAATGCATTAAAAAAATAATATAAATATTCTCTATCGCAATACCATCTCCATTTATTCAACTCAAAAGTTCTCCTTTGAATTGTGATCTCTGACACTGAACCATTTATAGTCTCATCCCTCGGAATCACTATCTCCCATTTAACATTTGGCTCAGCCAAAAACTCACAACGTTGCACTCTGTAACTCACAATAATTCTACATGCCCCCATTTTTCTCAACTACACTCCACATTTTTTTTCCTCTGATGTGTTTTGAATGATGCAATATTTGTACTTGATAGTATGCTACAACAAGGCATGGTTTGTTGTTGTTCGGTCATGTACCATGCACCCTCCAACAATATTCAATTCTTGAGATGGGATTAGTTCACTCAATCATCACAATCGCATCGAATCTCTATATTTTTTTTAGTATCGACAACTCGGATAATGTATATAATGGAATTTTGAGTATTTATCTATGTTGGTAATTAATTTTTAGTCAAATCGTGCACCCCAGGAGGATTTGCATGCTTAAAAACTTATCACAATGATTGACATGCACTTCAGGCATGACTTCCTTGTATTTTAATAATTTCTTCTACACCTAGCCATATTTTTCATTTAATTCCTCATGGTGTGAAAAAAGATCAAGTATGGCTTGTTTTGTTTGAACTAGGCCCATTAAATTAGCTTTGCAAGTCGTTCTCCTTTCTTGCCCATGCCTCCATTCTCTACAGTTTCCATTAACATTTTAAATAGATGTGGTGCACATTAAAGGTTATCAAAATCATGAATAACACATGAAATATATATAACTCCTATGCACCTCTTTAAATGTTGTTCTGGATTTCGCAACGTCATGGGTAAAATCGCTCCATTGGTGATGCACCAATGTGTTTCCTTGACCCCTGAATTCCCATATTCTCGACTAGCTCAAAGAATTTATTTTCCTATTGATGTGACTTAGGTACTTTTTATTCATTTAACGTTTTAAATCGAATAAACAGGAAGAAATTTACAAAAAAAAGCCTTGAAGCAAAATTTTAGGTTCTGTGATATAATCAGTTAAATTCATGTTTACATCCTCTGGGAAATGCGAAACCTCTATATGGTAACATGTATCACCTATATTTTACTTATTACGCCACAAAAATATGTTGAATCTACCTTCCACATATCCTCTATACTTCCACGACATGCTGAAGTCATCTCCCATATATGTTGTCAATGCATCACTATGATCCAATCACATTATGCTTATTTTTATCCTGTACCGATTTCAACATAGTTTGGCAATTGGGAGTCGGGGCTTTGTTCTCCTGCTAAAAATTATTACACGACTTGACCTCTCACCTATATGAACTGGGCCCACTTCCCTACTTGGTCGACTAGTAACTAATTCACATGCCCGATTAGGAGTTGGTTCCACATAGGTTGGGGGTTATGAGTGGTGAAGATTCGTTCTCCTGTCGAACCCTGTTACATGGCTCGAATCACCTAACTCCCGAGCTTAGTCCAAAAGTATTCCCAAGTCTTGAAAAAAAGTACTTTTTTGTCTTTGAACTTCAACTGGTTGTTACTCATGATCCAGAAGGCCTTTTCCAGGCTTCAACATACCATTCAAAATTCCTTCTAGAATACTTTCCATCTACGCCACTTTTTGGAGAAGCTAAGTTGATCACTTGAGGCATAATATCCTCCAAAGGCCGAGACTCCCAACCATCATATTCATGTTTTTATGGCTTCTCCACTAAGCCTACTACTATGATGATTCTCTACAGAATACTGTAGTAACCATCAGACACCCCCTAAACAAAATTCTCTTCACTTCCAACATATGTTGCCTCTGACCTCACTTCTATTCTGGTTGACTTCAATGCCAACATACCAAGTTCCACCAACCATTCAGACAACTCCAATTGTCCAACATAAAAGCTATATTATGTTCAACCCAAAATCCTTATATCCCTTAATTCAACCATGTCTAAAAGGAACTTAGTGGTTTGAGATCATCTTACTCATTTTTCAATGCATTCAACATCAAGGTATTTCAAAAAATTTCCATAGTGGTTGATGCACCACACCTTTGTATTATTCATGAATTGAATGTATTTCCCTTCAAAACATTTTCCAATGTGGAAAATTTATGTATTTCATCTAGTATCCAAGTGCTTTTAACCTTGGAATTTTTCCTTTGTATCCAAATCATCAATACTCCAAACAAAACTTAAGCTTGTTTTTTCCCCACTTCCCAATCATATGTCAAATTAGTTAACACTACAAAACGTTTAGAAATAAAAAATTCTCCCATTAATCCCAAGGATCTACCACATAACCTTCTTGACATCATCCTTCTATGTGGTTTCCTTTGAGTGGTGCCACATGTTCACTTTTCCATCCAAAATTTTCAAAATCACCTCCCACATGTCATGTGTAGAGGGTGTGGCATGTCATGTTAGATACATCAAAATACTAATTATTTAAAATTATTTAAACACTAGATTTCATTAGCCCCTAAATCATTAGCTCCTCGTTAAAGGAAATTTCAACCTAAAAGTGGTCTCCAAAGGAAAAATAAGAAAATTAATACAAAATTCTATGTAGACAATTTTTAATATTACTTTACTTTAATCTATGTTCCAAACTATTTATTAGCATGAGTTTCAATACAAATATCTAATATACTATTTCTAATTTTATACTTTTATCGAAATGCCTCAATATCACACTTATATATATATATATATATATATGACATTTAAATTTAACTCTCTATATTTATATTTAACAATATTTAATTTTAATTTTCTAAATTTATATTTTATATTTAACACTCTCTCTCTCTCTCTGTATATATATTATGTTTAACTATTTTTTTTGGTGTTTTTTTAATGGAGTTGTATACTGAGGTCACAATTTAACCTGGAATATTTTCTTGTTTTCCGAAATTTGATAATTTTTTCATTTTTAACTATTTCACTATTTTATATTTAACTGTATATTTACACCGTAAGGCGTCAGTCTTTGAAAACAACTCTCCTAGCTCCCACTGTGTTCTTCTATGCACCATTGGATCAAATTTTAGACGATTGAAATGTTTTAGGCCATTAGAACCATGCCCTCCTTCATTTATTTTTTTCTAACTACCTAACTAACTCACCAAGCCTCATTAATCTGTATTAAGAAACCACTGGAACACCATGTTGCATTGATATGTAACTTCCCTTTTCAAGTTATTTACCCATGTTTTAGTATCTTGCTTTGGCATTGATATTTATGATTGTTTTTAATTTTTATCATCTTATATTCAGAAAAATCTCATTCTGAAGCCAACCCTTTTTCAAATGCTTATGTACCCATAGCCATTTGAAGCAACACATTCTTGCCCTTTTCAAGTTGTTTAGCCATGTTTTAGAATCTTGCGTTGGCAATGATATTTATGGAAGTTTTTATACTTTTTACCATAGTATATTTAGGAAGATCCCATTCTGAAGCTAAACTTTTTTGAAACCATTATGTATAATGTACGCACATCCATTCGAAGCAGCACAGGGCTAATGTTGCTTTAAGATTTTCTGATGTAGTGGGATCAACATTGGTATTAATTTTTTATTTTCTTGCATTGGATGCATGCATTTTCTATAGAACCATAATTTGAATCCATATTTTTGTTCGAAAATCTGTAGAACCATAATTTGAATCCATATTTTTATTCGAAATTTCTATTGGCATTCTTAAAATATTTCCTCAATTCTTAAGAAACCACCTTCATGCATTTTCAAGAAACTCTCGAACAATATGCTCCATTGATATGTAATTTCTTCCCTTTTCAATTTATTTACCCATGTTTTAGTATCTTTCTTTGGCATTGAATTTTATGAAAAAATTTTAAATTTTTACCATTGTATCTTTAGAAAAATCCCATTCTGTAGCCAATCTTTTTTTGATGCTTGCATTTTCTGTAGAACCATTATTTGAATCGATATTTTTATTTGGAATTACTATTGGCATTCTTAAACTATTTCCTCAATTCTTAAGAAACCACTTTCATGCATTTTCAAGAAACTGTGGAACAATATGCTGCATTGATATGTAATTTCTTTCCTTCTCAAGTTATTTACCCATGTTTTACTATCTTTCTTTGGCATTGATCTTTATGAATTTTTTTTTACTTTTTACCATTGTATCTTTAGATGCTCACATTTTCTATAGAACCATAATTTCAATTCACCTTTTTATTCGGAATTGCTATTAACATTCTTAAGGAATTTATTTGTTACTTTTACTATTTTCTCATTTCCTAAAAAGCCCACTTTCTTTTGCTATATACTATTTACCATCGTATCTTCAGAAAACTCCCATTCTGAAGACATATGTTTCTTGTGATTAGTGTTAATATTCTTTGTTTTTTTGTTTTCCTTTCACACTTGCATGTCTATATAATAGTATTTTTTACTAGTAAAATTTATTTTCCTTGCCTACCTTGTCAAGTTACCATTCTAGTTGTCTTGTTATATGGCAAGTTGGAATGGGTTGATTTTCTTATCTTGATACACTCATATGTCTATGACTAAGTTCAAGTCACATAATATTAAAATTGAATATTGTTACAGAAAATTACATCTCAAACATTCTGCACCTAAATCCAAAACAAGACTCTCTATGCCTAGTAGAGTTCAAGTCCCATAATATTTTAATAGAAAATTAAGCCTGGGACATTCAACACTTAAACTCAAGGTAAGTCTCTCTATCCCTTGCAACTCCTCAGTGAAAGTTTCTTGAAATATTTAGACTTAAAAATTAAATTATTTGGAACTAGTGACAATATATCTTGTAGATCACATTAAAATGATGGTATCTGAATCTCTTAGCAAGGAATTAAAAGAAAATAACCAAACATAAAAATCCTTCTCGAGAGAAGAAAGCAATATGCACCAAACTGGTGTGGAAGGAAATAATATTAGCATCATATGTACTACTTTTTATCTTCAATTATTTTGAATATGTCACGATTACTTTCAAATTTAAATGTATTCCTTAAGGATTTTCATTTGCAACATTTGGTGAAATTTCTAGTTTATATTTTTGGCTAATATATAGTAATTTTTCCTTTCTAGAATACCTTTTATAAATATTTTTATATTTTATATTTAAGTATATATTTTTCACATGGGGCATAGAATAGATGGTGATGGGGTGTATTATTAATTCACCCAATTATGTCAAAATCACTAGTTTGAACCTTTATGGGAAACAATATAGTCATTTTATTGGTTGGTGTGGCTGAGCCTGAGAGCCATCCCCACGTTATTTGGATAGCTTAGATGCCCCTGGGTCACCATTTCTCAAGCCAAGCATTAAACCTATAGTCATCTCTAGAGAATAGAGAAAACTTGAGAAAAAATTAGTATATTTTATATTTAACTATGTCTTTGTTGTTTTTTAAGTATTTGAGTAATTAGATATTAAATTATAATTATATTTAACTATTTTTTAACTATTTTCCATTTAGTTATAACTATCGATATTTATATTTTATATTCAATTTTCTATATGTATTTTATATTCAACTTTTTCTTGGTGTTTTTTTGGGGCATGGTTATTAATGTTAAATGGGATCCCATTTTGAAGTTATATTTTTTCATTAATATCAATATTTACATTGCACTAAGAACTTTTTAGATATTTTAATTCATATTGGTAAGGTAGGTAAATAATATTTATAAATACTTCACAAATACCAAAATTAATAATATAATATTTCACTGATAACCAAATTAAACATTGTAAAATTATTTAAGGCATGTACCACATTTTGAATTTAAAGGATTTTGATTGGTTTACATATTTTGACATGGAAATTACATGAAAATTTCATGGCCACTTTTAGGTTGAATTTTCTCTAATGTTACTTCATCCCTGCTCAAAGGGAAGTAGGGGTTGTGAGCTCATCTTAGTCGTTGTGCATTAATCTCATTTTTCATTTCATTTGGCATCAATGAATTTCAAAACTTTGATATCATGCTTAATACACCACAACCATAGATTTTCCATGAACTGAATGTCTTTCCCTTCAAAACCTTCTCCACTATGGAATTTTTTTCATTGCATCTAGTATTCAAGTGTTGTAAACTTAGATATTTTTCCTTTGAAGCTAGATCTTGAATACTCGACATGGAACTTAATCTTATTTAGGCCCCATTGCTTAGTCATATTCCAAAACACTTAACACCATGAAGCATTTAGAGTCATGATTTTTTGACATGAATGTCAAGGATTTTCCACGTCACTTTGATGATAAAATCCTTCCATGTGGCTTCCTTTGAGTGGTTCTACATGTCACACATATTTCGACCACTTGGCCATCCAAAATATCCAAAATCACCTCCAACATGTCATTTATAGAGAGTGAACCATGTCATCACTTTCCATGATATCTCCATTAGACAATATAACATCATGTATGTTTTCCTATCATGCTCTTCCATATATTAATGTGACAACCTAGATGCCACTTCATCATCTATATAATTTTCCACATCATTCATGTATATAGGGGACCAATCCAAATCTTTTTCACATTTTTTCTTGTTAAATTTTGAGAGGTGAAGATGTCAAATTTAACTTTTATACCTAGTTTCTTCATAAACTAATTAAGGATCTCGATTTTCTATAATTTTGTACAATGTGAAGTATTTCATATTTGTATATGCCTAAATTTACCCCTACACAAAGTATAACTGTAATCTATATAAATGTCAAGGGACTAGGAATTTTCATATCTAGATCTCGCTCTTTTTCTAGTTTGCAAAGAATTCAACTACTAGATCTCTCATATATCTAGATAATTCTATATTGATATGGATGTTCCCATAAAAAATTCTTATACCCTTTATTCTTCCTAATTCTTGATGGGTCTAAATTCTTGGTAAAGTCGAAATGTCCCATTTCGTTATATGATTTTGGAATCTAGGATAAGTCTAGATGAATTCATAAATTTGGGCATATTTTGAGTGGCTCAAATATTTCCTAAAATCCCATATTTTTTCATTCGTATACCTTCACATCAAATTTCATCAATTTTTATGATTTGTTCTAAGTTTTATATACCACTATAAGGGTATCTAAGAAGAATATATAATGAAAAACTTAGTTTTCTCTTTTGAGCTAAGGCATTAAGGCAAAAAAATACTTCAAAATTTAAAAACTATACCCTCCAAGATCCCCTGTAAACTTGGAAAAATATACATAAATGAATTAAGTCTAACAACAATGACAACAATGGATAAATTTGACATTGATGAAATTATTTTTCTCAAAAATATCCCCATTTGGAATTGATGGCAAGACATTCAAAAATTCTTGGTAATATATTGAAATACTACCTGGAAATCGTATTCTTCTTATTCAACATATATGTACTCATCAACAAAATTCATTATTTTTATTTCATTGTTTTCTCTTGCCCCCCCTTTGACATCAATGGAAAAGGACTTGGATTCTCATTCTCTCCATTAGGGAATATAATATATTTTTGATGACTCTCATTTTAAGTACATCCTCCCCATGAAATTTTTGAATGTCAATTCATTTATGTTATTCAATATCTTATTATTCTCGCCCTTAACACTTCACTATTGCATGGATTTTAAGATTCTATTTTTTAGGACACTCACCCTTTGATCATTCTCCCTCTAAAATGATATATACAAATACTAATTTAAATTTCTACAGAACATACTAAATGTTGTTTCTAGCTTCTTAGCTCCATGTACTCCAATATTTGGACTCTTACCCTTTAATCATTACCCATTTAAAAGAATGCTCAACATACATTATTTATTTACTCTTTTCAACTAATGATGATTTTTTGATTAAATATTTACTCACGGTATGCTCCCCTTGTGAATTTCTCCATTTATGTTTGTTATAACCATAATATTTTGCTTATATATTCTCACTCTTCCTCTTTTCTTCTTAGAATCACTGAGGTAATTAACCTCCAACCATTTCCCCCTTTAAGCTTATACTTCTAATGTTGATCTTAAGACTCCATCTATGTTCACTTTCCATGCTTATATTTGGTTGTTTATGCATACAACTATTCTTGACTAATTTATACAATTACCCTATATCAGAAGAAGTTAGTGAAGAGATAAGGGGTATATCACTCCTAACTTCTACCTTAAGCACCAAAAGGGTTATCTAGGAAGAGGATTTTTGAGTATATCAACTATTTTTTCCTTTGTTGATATATATTATAACTTCAAAATTTGATCGAATACAAATTCTCTGAGATGGTGATACGTGATGGGAGTATGATTAGTATTTTAGTGAAAAATAAGATTCTTGGATATAATTATTGCACTTGTATTATCACATTTTATGTGAATAGGTGCATCATGCATCACGTTTATGTCTTAAATTTTTTTCTTTATCCATAATATTTGATTACAAAAATATGCAGCTATTATGTACTCAACTTCAAAAATAGACAATGAAATATAACTATTCCTTTTGCATATAAATGCTACCAATGATTTTCCCAGAAAGAATAAACCACCAGTTGTGCTCTTTTTATCATCTATACAACTATCGCAATAGAAGTCTATGTATGAAACCAATAAAGTATTCATACCCTTTGGATACCATAGTCCATAGTCCATTGTTCCTATTAGATATCTGAAAATTCTTTTGGTACCTAACAAGTTCCTTTGTTTTGGGATTTATTGGGATCTTGCTACTGAATGACAAACTTCCATTATATTTGGTTGGGTGTTTGTTAGATACAAAAAAATACCAATCATTGATCTCATTTTATTTTTTATTAACCTTTGATGACTCATAACATTTACTTTTCTCACACCCAGTGACCATAGGAGTGTTAATGGGTGAACATGTTTCCACTATGAATTTCTTCAAAATTTGTTTTACATTCTTTTCTTTGGAAATTAAAATTCCTTCTCAAGTTTGTGTATTCTACCAACAAAATAAATATCTTGTTCTCCATGCATATAAATTTCAAATTCAGTCTCCATTTTAACTACGAATTGTTGCCTTAGTGAAACTACATTAGTTCCAAATATTACATTTTCAACAAAAACAAAAATAACAAAAATATCCTCATTGTCATATTATTATCCTCATTACTTTTGAAGACTTTCTTCTCTATGTATGTCTCTAAATAGGATTTCATGCCCTTCATGCTTTCTTGAGTCCATATACTTCCTTTTTAAACCTACATACATCATCAAGATTGTGTAATAGTTTAAAAACTTAAGGTTTTTCTATATACACCTCTTCTTCAAGTTATCCATTAATGAATGCTAGTTTCACATCCACATGATGTACTTTGAAGATTTTATGACATGAAAATCGAAGGAAAATTCTAGTTGCTTCAAATATTGTTATAGGAGAAATTTTTTGTTAAAATATTATTTCTTAAACCCATGCATAACATTTTCACACTAATATGGATGTTTCTAATAACATGTACATTATCATTTAACTTGTTCTTTAAGACCCATTCTTTACTAATGACATTATTATTTATAGGTCTTGTAGTCAATTCCCAAGTCTAATTATTTTTCATTTAATTTCATTCCTCATTAATGGTAACTATCCAATACTTTTATTCTCTCTCTTGAAAGAATTTTTTAGGGTTAATCATAGACATCATGTAAATTTTTGTGTTACTATAGAGCCCTTATTTTTTTTCTAGTTTGAACTCCTATTTCCTTATTACCAAGAATTTCACTTTGAAATTGGTTCTTTTGTACAGACCCTAAAGTAGGTTTTGGATGAGTGTATTCTACCTATTTCTTTTTTATTTTCAATATTATCTCCTATGCCTACACTTGAAATTTGAGTGAACGTATAAGGAGAAAACTTGAAAATACAATTAAGAAAGGTAGTTTCCTTTTTTTTGAAAAAAAACATAGATATTAATTTATTATTTTAATTATTATTTTATTATTTTCCTTATGTCAATTTTATACCTCAAAATTCCATTAATGCTTAGACTTTTTGGGTCAAGATGTACTTCTTTAATAAGTACTTTCTCTTTTGCACCCTTGTTTACGTCAATCAACCGTTTTTACAACATCTATAATGTTTACTCAAAATCATTATTTCCGGACCAATTTTTTTGAAGACTCCTGGACTTTTCCTTCTAATACCACATTGGAAGAAGGAAAAACGTAGGAATGGATTTTCCAATGCCTGCAACTCTATTTAGTTACCAAGATATTGTTGATAATGTTACAAAAGTTGTTATAGTCCCTATTCTGGTAAAATACATGGATTATTATTCTATTTCAGTTTGGGTAGCAAACAAAACCATGTCTATGGATTGTCTCGATATTGTGTTACCATTTTATGAGGCTATTCTTAGGAAAATCACTAGTGTAGAAACATTGTGGGATAAAGTGTGTCATCGATATTATTTTAACAATATTTGGATAGGGGTGAATCTGGATTTTCCTATTCAAATTCATACGAAAATGTTCACCTGCCCTTGAACCTTTTATCTTTGACTTCCATTTAGAGAGAAGGGAATAATGGCTAGTATTTCCAAGACTATGCTAGGGAACATTTCTACGAATCCCGAAGTCATAAATAATGTCTTCATAGGAGAACACTTTTCTCGTGATGAAGTACAAATATATATTGATATATTCAAAGTGTTTCGTGATTTCTTCGCAAGGTCTTCTGAGGAAATTCCCATAATTGTTCCAATTATAGTGAAACATGAAATTAATACTTCTAAGGATGTGAAACATGTCTTCCATATAATTTTACTAGTTAATCCTAATAAGGTGATGACTATTAAGGGTAAGGTAGAAATTCTTCTTAAAGTGAGCTTTATCTTCCTATAAATTAATGGAATTAAAATCATGTTATTATGGATAAAAACTAAGGGAGGATTCATGTATGCATATATTTTAGGGATCTTACTGAATCCCATCGAAAATATATTTTTCCCATGCCATTTATTAATAAAATCATTGACAATTGTATAGTAAATGAAATAGTATCCTTTATTGATGAATTTTTTGGATGATATACAATACAAATAAATATTAACGATTAGCATATAATGATTTTTTTTTTTTTTTTGCAATACAGTTTCATAATGTGAAATGCTTTTTTACTTAAAAATGTTGGTCCCACTTTCTAGTGGGTCATTTCATATGCTTTTGACGAAATCATAATTATAGTAGAAGCTTATTTGGATGATCTTGTCACTATCTCCTCAGAATAGAGAATCAAATAAACCACTTTTGACAAAAAAAATTAAACATGTTGATATTATAAGATATTTTTGAATGCTTATAAGTGATTTTTCACAAAAACATCTAGTGAAATTCTGGGATTTATTCTTTCAAACAAAGGGATTAGAATTGTTCCTTAAAATGTTAAGGAAATACTTCCCAACCCATCCAAAATTCATTAAATTCAGAGTCTCCATGAAAAACCTAACTTCTTATGGAGATTTAACATAAATTATTTTATGGTACTAAGGGGTTTATGCATTTGTTGAATAAATGTGTCCCACTTTTTTGGTTTAATTATGTTCAATGGGTTGATGCTTTGAAAAAAGCATTGACCTATGCTCATTCACTCAGTCCACCTGATTATAGCGGAGACTTCCTTTTGTATCTCACATCAAATAATCTACTATAGATATGGTTTTCTTGTAGGAAGATGATATGGTTCGAGAACATGATATCTACTACCTTAGTCATGTACCTTGTTCATGATATAGGAAAATATAATGACTCTAAGAATTGGTAGTAGTCATTATATTTTTCTTAGGAAAAACATTATAGTTTTTAATATTAATAAATTCCAATATGTCCTCAGTAGGTGAGTGATTGAAGGTAAATTCAATAAATGGATTTTTATTTTACAAGAATATGATCTTCAATTCATGTCAAAAAAGTCTAGAAAACCCCTTGTTTTCATTAAGTTATTTTTTAATTTACCTTGTGAGGGTGATATTGATTATGATGAGGAGTGCTTTCTAGATGAAAAAATTTTCCTTGTTTCCTCAAAATATCCTTCATATTGGGATATATTGGTATATATTCCAACTTTGAAGTTTCCTTAGTCCTTTTCTTGGGGTGATTACCAATTAAAACATGACATATCTAAATATTATTTACTAATTAGTGATGTGTTTTATTATTATAGGTTTGAATCAACTTTTTCTTAATGATTAACAACTGAAGAGGCTAAAAAGGTTTTAAATGATTTGCATGGTGGAGTTTGTAGTACTCATTTCTCGTATCTGGGAACAACATAAAAAATATTGAGTGTAGGGTATTTTTGGTTGGTTATTTTCCTATATATTATTAAGGTGGTTGAGAGATAACATTCTTGTCAAATTTATACAAGAAAAATGTGCAGTAATGGAGCTCCACTTTTCCATATTCTCGCAATCAGTCCATTTTCTAAATGGGGAGTGGATTTTACGACTTATCACTTTGCTTCGGCTAGGGATAACAAGTACATTATTGTGGAAATAGGCTACCTTAATGTCACACCTCCAATTTTTTTTTTTTTTTTCTATGTATATTCTATATTTGTACTAACCTCTAAGGTTTTTCCCTTCTCCCTCTATTTAAATATTTATTTGAATCAAGCCATAATAACCCCCTTTTTAAATTGGGAAGGCTAATCATATATTTTACCTTAACGTTTGAAGCTTTTCGCTATCACGTGAGATCCCATACATTATAACACAACCCATAATGTTATAGCCTACGATTTATGAAATATGAAATCGTTATATATATAATGTTAACATTATATTTCCACATCAAATAATTATATGTATATTCAACATTATACATTAGCATAAATATTTAAATAATTATATCTCTGCATGAAATAATGATGTATATTCAACATTATGCCTTAGTATAAAATCGTGATACGTATAATTAACATTGTCTGCCTCACCATATATCCATTTGTCACCTTATACATGTATTGTATATCAATAAAATAACTATGTATAATCTGTATTATATATCAGCGCGGCATATGACATATGCGTGGCTTGCGACTTCCATTATGATTGTTTTATAACCCGGTTTCTGAGCGTGACAGTGGTTTCACGGCTCGCACATTTCATTATTATTGTTTTACAACCTGGTTTCCTGAGCGTGATAGAGATTACCATCAAAGTACATCTGTTTATTTTGAAAGCTGATAGCGCTCAGTCTGCTTGAATATGGGTTTCCAAACCCTAGTCTTCATGTAATGTTAATTCACGTGATTTTTCTGTTCACGGTTTAGGACCTGTGATGCCATTGTTTTGATTGCTAATCTTTTCTTTTCGCTGGATCGTATGCAGTGACAGTGTTGCGTGCGAGATTGGAGAAAGAGTTTGGTAGACGGCATTACGCCGTCTTTTGGGCTGGAAGAATCGAATTGTACAGTTCTCCTGCGTTTTAAATTTGTCCGGATTTCACGTTGGCGTGTTCCTCATTCCCGATTCAGGAACCCGCGTTTCAACATATGTACCCTTGCCTATGCGAAATTGCCACGTTTCATTATTAGCTGTAGTCGCAGGCGGCCAGGGTCACTTTGACAGGGTTGAGTTCATCGCTTCGCCGATACTTTGATTACCGGTTGTACTGAATGGAATTGAATAATAATAATAAATTCTTCCGAACTGTACTCCTGGTTCGTTTGATTTGATCTCTACAATCCCCCTCGAGATATCGTAAGGTTCTTGGTGGTTGCAAGTCTGAGATCTGAACCCTTGCAGGTACAAAGATCGATTCTAAACCTAGGTTTCCTGTTTTCTATTTTAAACCCTCGCATTTTCCTTTTCCTCTCAAGCTTTCTGGAGTTATAATGGCTGGATGTGTATAGTAGGTTGCAGTTGGGGTTCGACGCTGCATTTCAGCGTGTTTTAACTAACTGCGTTGGGTGGTTTCAGGGTCAATGAAGAGATACCATATTTTTTTTTTCTCGTCCATGATGAGGAGAGAGTTTTAAATCTTGAGAGGGAAGACCTTTGCTCTTCTGCCGGGCGAACAACATTGTTCGGCTATCTATTTTCCTCCCAAGCGAGTAGACTCCTGCTCGTTCCCAACTCACCCTCCTTCTTCGATTTATTATTTCATTTAATTCGTGTACAGTCTCTTCTTAATTCATGACATATTGATGTTATTTTGTTTCAGGCGCAGGGATGATTCTCGGCCTTCCTCGTCTGCACTCTGCCGATTCGACATTCAGACGGCTCAAGTTCCAGATCTGTGCCGCTGTCAACACTTCCAAGGTGCGGTTGAGACGCAGTTAGAACTTTCGAGGTTGTGTTTAATTTGTTGCTGTAGGTATATTGGGGATTCGGTGCGCACTTCTGTGTGCAAATGCTAGAGGTTCTAGTTAGTTCATTTCTGCGACCTCAAATGCAATGATTGATGGTTTTTCTGCTATTACATTTATCTCTTCATGTTAACTGGGGAAAATCGATATAATAGCATGTTTACAGTGGGAGGTTTTTTTTTTTATTCAGTTTGTTCTTTTATTGGAAATCTGGTGACGTTATAGTTCTGGTTAATATCGTTGGGCCGAAAACTCGGTTGTTACTCTATCTTCCCATATCACACGCCCTTACGTTGTTTACGTATTTTTGTTTCTGATGCTTGCATATATAATGACGAGTAATGTTACATAGAGCCCTGCCTGTTAAGTTCATATGATGTTTTCGTTTTAAAAATCCTCAATTAGCGAAACAATCAGGTTCACAATTTGTGGACCTCTGTTGTATTAACATCTCGGAAAACTTATTTTGTTCATAGCCGCGGACTATAACTAGAGTATCATCTCTGCGTATGCGGTTATAACGTCTAATGATTTACCTGTTTGATTCTAAACTCGGCTTTTATCCCTTGTAATTGAAAAGAGTAGCAGAGAGGTAACCTAACGTAAATCTTAATCATTTAGCGTTGCTGGTTGTACAGGTGAATACGCGGTTTCAACCCTAAAGAGGGGATTCGGTCTAATTAACATCAACCGGGAATTAGTTGGTCAACCCGGCACATATGCGACATAATTCTTTCGTATTATGCCATTGTATTAATGATTTGACACAGTGCTCCATTTGATTTTTATAGCAAACGATACAATGATAAAAGTATAATCATAAGTCAGACACACTGCGTCGCACGTTCTCACTGTGATATATATATATATGATGCCTAACGTTCTCGATTTCGCTTGATCTAAATTGTATTATAGCAGCAGTAGTTTATAATATGTTAACTCGTTTGCCCAAAACATTTTAATACTCTTGAAATCGGGTTAGGGTATGTGATTATGAGGGTAATATAATATATGCAAAGTTGTTTATGAAAATGGCCCCATTTATATTTTTCTACTCTAGATCATGGATATAAAATTTACATCAACATGTCCAACTTCTCTTTTTATTTTAGTATAACAATACTTAAATTCTCTTTTCTATGTATGTGTATAACTTTGATTATGGTATGAGGCAGAAGTAGATTGCAACTCCCACATCAATTTTTCTATTGAAATAAGTATCTATAGACTTGAACCAATCACGGTTTAAAATTTTTATACCATTCTAATCTACATACTAGCATTTTTCAATCATGCAAAATGGCAAAGTGCACTTCATGGTGTTCCTTCTGTTTAACAGTAGGACTGATCATAATTATAGACTCAAGCAATTATTTTTCTAGCATACATATGAGTATATACTTTCACCTTTGTATAAATACATGTAATACAAGTTAATAATTAGTTATCTGTGGAGACTAAGTACCTTCAGATTTAAACCGTCTTTGGTTTAAAGTTTCTGTGGGTTTCTACTCTATGAATTTCTGGTCTACAACTAAACAGAATCTGGAAGGTGAATGCCTAAAGATAGATTCTGTTAAATGTAGTACTAAAATAAATCATACCATTTCCATTTAATTTTATATGTAGCCAATTGATACTGACTTAAGTAGAAAAGCGTCAAATTTAAAGACACACCATTCATGCAGTAGACCAACCTCCCAACCGTAGAGTTCTATTTTTCTCCAAGAACTCACCCCCGAGATGAGACCAACTCCACCACAGATCAACCCCTTGATCTGCTTAGGAGCAGCTTATTTAAGACATTTTCCCCAAGCCTGTTTTCTAATTCTGCGTCCAGAATAGCAGGATGCTTTTCTTCCTATTTGCCTAGGCTTTCCCATTCTTGGGATTCTTTAAAGCTGATTTAAGCTTTTCCTCAGCTTTTCCAGCTTTTCACCTCTCCCCAACTACTTTCCTCATCATTGGGGAAATTTAGATTTTTTTCTCAAATCTAAATTAGAAATAATTCCCTTCAAGGATTTCTGAAGGATTTTAGGGGAATACTTTCCTTATCCATCCTCATGGATTTAGCAAGTGGTCTCAAAATCTCATTCTTTGTCTATATGCACATCAGAAAGTTTATTTATTTCTTCAAATAAAATATTGAATTACATCCATAATTTATCTATCCTTTGGGGTCCACTCCCCTTAGGATTCAAGTTCAAATGTCAACTTTAAAATTTCAACACATAAATTGGGGTTGTTACATATTCTCCCTCTAAAAATAAACACCGTCCTTGGTGTTGTTATTCAACTACTAGAGTTCACTTAAACAAAAATGGATATTTTTCCATCATTTCAGCTTCCCTTTCCCAGGTAGCTTGTTCAGCAGTAAAGTGCTTCCACTGCACTTTTACTCTGGTCACCATTCTGTTTCTCAATTGAATTTCTTCCCGCTCCAATATTTGAAGCAGTTCTGGCAGAAACTCCCCTTCTGGTTCCACCTGTACAACATTCCAATCAACTATGTGAGAAGCATCATGCACATATCTTTTTAATAATGAAACATGAAACACATTATGCACTTTAACATGGGGGGGTAAGGCCAGCTTGTAAGCCACTGGTCCCACCCTCTCTAATACTTCAAAAGGACCACAATATCTAGGAGCCAGTTTCGCACAACTTCCAGCATAAAGTGTGATGTTTTTGGGTTTAATACGCAAATACACATGGTCTCCCACTTTGAATTCTCGATGCACTCGTTTCTTGTCAGCATAATTTTTCTGGCGATCTTGTGCTGTCTTGATGTTTCTTTGTATCTGTTTGACAATTCTTTCCATTTCTTGTAGTGCATTTGGTCCCAACACCAGTTTATCCTCTGGTTGACTCTAGCTCAAAGGAGTACGGCACTTCCTCCCATAAAGTGCCTCAAACAGACTCATCTTAATAGAGGATCGGTAGCTATTATTATAGGCAAACTCAGCTAAATGCAGATACTCTTCCCACTTTGATGGCCTATCCATCACATACATTCTCAACATATCCTCCAAAATTTGATTAGTCCTTTCTGTTTGCCCGTCAGTTTGAGGGTGATAGGCAGTACTAAAATTCAACTTAGTACCCATCCCTCCAAACAATCCTTTCCAAAATGCTGTTGTAAACTTAGCATCCCGATCTGAAACAATTACCTTGGGAACTCCATGAAGCCTTACTATCTCCTTCAGGAAAAAATTTGCTACTTTAGCTGTTCCAAAGGTGGATTTCACTGGTATAAAGTGGGCAGCTTTTGTTAGAGTGTCTACAACTACCATTACAGAATCATGCTGATATTTGTTTCTGGGTAATCCTGTTATAAAGTCCATGGAAACTGTATCCCATTTCCATTCTGCAATTGGCAAAGGGTTCAAAAGTCCCGCTGGATGTTGATGCTCCACTTTGACTAATTGACATTCCATGCACTTACTTAAATATTCTGCTACATCTCTCTTCATTCCTGGCCAGAACAATTTCTTTTTCAGTGCTGTTAGCATTTTCTGATATCCTGGATGTCCTGCATATGGCTGTTTGTGGTACTCATCCAGAATTTCTCTTTTCAAGGACTCTACCTGGGGAACATACAACCTGTTTTTATAACAGATCAGCCCTTGTTGGTTTTGAGTGAAATCAGTTTTCTCCTTTTTCTATAATTTCACTAAAAGAGTTTCATAGTTTTGATCCTGACTTGCTGCTTTTCTCACCAATTCTTCTATCTCAATTTGAGCACTACTTCCAATGTGGTTTATATTCTGACAAGAATTCCTGCTTAATGCATCAGCAACTTTATTCTCTTTTCCCTTGATATGTTTTATATCCATATCAAATTCACTTAAAAAAGACAGCCATCTGGCTTGTCTTGCATTCAGATCAGTTTGAGAAAAGAAATATTTGAGACTAATGTGATCAGTCATCAAGGTAAACTTTTTCCCTAGAAGATAGTGCCGCCACATTTTCAAAGCATGGATAACAGCTGCTAATTCTAGATCATAGGTACTATAATTCTGTTCATGAATTTTCAGTTTTCTATATTCATAAGCAATAACTGAATTTTCTTGCAATAGGACTCCTTCCAACCCTTCTTTACAAGCATCTGTACATATCACAAATTCCTTATCTGGATCTGCAATTTTCAGGATAGGGGCTGAAATGAGTTTTTGTTTTAATTTCTCAAAACTGTTTTGGCATTTTTCAGTCCACACAAACTTAACACCCTTCCTTTGTAATGAGGTTATGGGATTTGATATAGCAGAAAATCTCTCCACAAATCTGCGATAATAGCCTGCAATTCCCATAAATGACCTTACTGCTGAAACATCAGTTGGGACTGGCCATTCTTTAATGGCTTTTATCTTTTCAGGGTCAACCGCCAACCCTTTTTCAGAAATAATATGACCCAGATATTGAATTTTATCTTTATAAAATTCACATTTGCTAAAATTGCCATATAGCTGGTTTTATTTTAGAGTCTACAACACTATTCTTAAATGTTCCTTATGTTCATCTTCATCTTTGGAATAGACTAAGATATCATCTATGAACACAAGAAAAAATTTGTCCAAAAACTTATTTAACACACTGTTCATCAAGCACATAAATGTGGCAGGGGCATTCATCAAACCAAAAGGTAGGACTACAAATTCGTAATGCCCATACCTGGTTCGAAATGTTGTTTTACTGATGTCTTCTTCTTTAATTCTAAGCTGGTGATAACCAGTCCTTAGGTCGATCTTGGAAAAGACTGAAGCTCCTCTCACTTGATCAAAAAGATCATCAATTCTAGGCAAAGGGTATCTATTCTTAATGGTTAACTTGTTTAATTGACGGTAGTCAATGCACATCCTAAAAGTTCCATCTTTCTTTTTCACAAATAAAACCGGGGCTCCCCAAGGAGACACACTTGGTCTTATATACCCTTTATCTAACAATTCCTGTAATTGCATTTTCAGCTCCATTAGTTCAGGAGGACTCATTCGATAAGGTGCTCGGGAAACAGGTGTTGCTCTTGGTACCAGATCGATTGAAAAATCAATCTCTCTTTTGGGGGGAAGATGAGGGATTTCCTTGGGAAAGACTTCCTTAAATTCTCTGATTACTGGTACAGCATCCAGTAACTCTTCCTCAGTTTTCTGTTCTATTTCCTCTACATGCACTGCATAAACATGGTATCCCTTCCTAGCTGCCCTTTTCAATTGTAAAGCTGAAATTTATCTTACAGAAATGGGTTTTTGTTTCCCTTTGAGAATAAAAGGTGTCCCTTCCTCATCTACACAATGCAGAGTCTTATCCCAACAATTCATCAAGGCTTTCTTCTTTTCCAACCAGTCCATTCCTATCAACAAATCATATGACCCTAAGGGCAGGATATTCAAATTTACCTCTGTTTGAAAGTCATTCAACTTAATTTCTATGCGAGGCAGTTTATGTGTTACTTTTCTCTTAGTTCCAGTGGCTAGCTATACCAACCATGACTGCTGGAATTTCTCAGGTTTAAGATTACATTATTCTACAATTTTTGGACTAATGTAACTCAAAGAAGCACCTCGATCAATCAGAACAGTAACAGATAAGTTAGAAATCTTACACTCTATTTCGACCATGGTTGCTTGATGTTCTGCTTGTCGATTTTCTAGGGCTGCACTTATAGTTGGTATATTTCTGGCTACATCATTTACTGTTGTCGCCTCTCGATCTCCCATGAGCATATGAATGTTTTTGTGAGGGCAGTCTCTCAAAATATGGGGCCCTCCACAGCCCCAACATTTCAAGGGTTCCTTCATTCTGGCTGTCCCTTCCTTCTTACTTTCTCCCTTTGTTGGTTTTGAAGCCACTTGGGATTGAGCAGTTTGACTTTCTCTTGGTTTATTAAACTTTTTCCGCTGATGATCTCTGCCAAAATTCTTCAAATAGGCTGGTTTCGGTTTCCTTCCTTTGAATTCATTTTTCTGTACCCAGCTTTTCCCTTGTTCATTTTTTCCTTTGAACTGCTGGTAACATAATTTGGCTTTTCTAACAGCTTCGTCCATAGTTTTTGGGTTGTCAAACTCGATTTTCTCCTTGTATGCCATAGGCAAACAATTCAAAAATATTTGAAATTTTGCTTTCTCTTCCCTTATGTAGGGTACATATCTCAGAAGATTGGTAAACTTAGTAACAAATTCATCAATAGTGAGCTGTCCCAGCCTAAGTTCATGAAATTCTTTCGCTTTTTCATCATAGTAATGCTCATTCAAGTACCAATTTTTGAACTTAACCTGAAAATCTTCCCAAGTAACTGTCTTTTCATCAATGGCATGGACCATTTTCGTCTCCTGCCACCACAATGTAGCTTTTCCTTGTAACTGGTAAACAGCTAATCTGGCTTTTAGATTACTTTCATATTCATAGACCTGGAAATACTTGATCATATTCAATAACCAAGCTTCTGCATCCTCCTCTTTCTCTCCATCATAGGAGGGAGGTTTGATTTTCCGGAATTCTCCCTGCAATTCCTTTTTCTGCTTTTGCTACTGTCTAGTAGCTTCCTCATCATCAGACTCATCCATCTTTCTCTTTTCGGAACCTTCGCCTTCTTGGCTGTTCCGGGAAGTTAATTCTCTGATGAGTTTTTCTTGCTCCTTGTTGGCTGATGACAACCTGTCATTCTGGCTTCTTAGTTCAGCCAATTCTTGTTGCAACCGATGCAACATGGCCATCATCGTAGCGTTGGGATCTGGGGTAGCAAACTCATCCTGCAGATCCACTTAAATCCCTTCACCTTCAGCCATTTCAACTGTACACACTCACAACACAGATTAGCAAAATTTTATAAAAATTTCAGAAAAAAAAAAAATGTAATAATCAGTGAGCACAAAATTGACAGCCGAAATTGTTGTAACTGATGCTCCGATACCATTTGTCACACCTCCAATTTTTTTTTTTTTTTCTATGTATATTCTATATTTGTACTAACCTCTAAGGTTTTTCCCTTCTCCCTCTATTTAAATATTTATTTGAATCAAGCCATAATAACCCCCTTTTTAAATTGGGAAGGCTAATCATATCTTTTACCTTAACGTTTGAATCTTTTCGCTATCACATGAGATCCCATACATTATAACACAACCCATAACGTTATAGCCTACGATTTATGAAATATGAAATCGTTATATATATAATGTTAACATTATATTTCCACATCAAATAACTATATGTATATTCAACATTATACATTAGCATACATATTTAAATAATTATATCTCCGCATGAAATAATTATGTATATTCAACATTATGCCTTAGTATAAAATCGTGATACGTATAATTAACATTGTCTGCCTCGCCATATATCCATTTGTCACCTTATACATGTATTGTATATCAATAAAATAACTATGTATAATCTGTATTATATATCAGCGCGGCATATGACATATGCGCGGCTTGCGACTTCCATTATGATTGTTTTATAACCCGGTTTCTGAGCGTGACAGTGGTTTCACGGCTGGCACATTTGATTATTATTGTTTTACAACCTGGTTTCCTGAGCGTGATAGAGATTACCATCAAAGTACATCTGTTTATTTTGAAAGCTGATAACGCTCAGTCTGCTTGAATATGGGTTTCCAAACCCTAGTCTTCATGTAATGTTAATTCACGTGATTTTTCTGTTCACGGTTTATGACCTGTGATGCCATTGTTTTGATTGCTAATCTTTTCTTTTCGCTGGATCGTATGCAGTGACAGTGTTGCGTGCGAGATTGGAGAAAGATCTTGGTACACGGCATTACGCCGTCATTTGGGCTGGAAGAATCGAATTGTACAGTTCTCCTGCGTTTTAAACTTGTCCGGATTTCACGTTGGCGTGTTCCTCATTCCCGATTCAGGAACCCGCATTTCAACATATGTACCCTTGCCTATGCGAAATTGCCACGTTTCATTACTAGCTGTAGTCGCAGGCGGCCAGGGTCCCTTTGACAGGGTTGAGTTCATCGCTTCGCCGATACTTTGATTGCCGGTTGTACTGAACGGAATTGAATAATAATAATAAATTCTTCCAAACTGTACTCCTCGTTCGTTTGATTTGATCTCTACAATCCCCCTCGGGATCTCGTAAGGTTCTTGGTGGTTGCAAGTCTGAGATCTGAACCCTTGCAGGTACAAATATTGATTCTAAACCTAGGTTTCCTGTTTTCTATTTTAAACCCTCGCATTTTTCTTTTCCTCTCAAGCTTTCTGGAGTTATAACGGCTGGATGTGTATAGTAGGTTGCAGTTGGGGTTCAACGCTGCATTTCACCGTGTTTTAACTAACTGCGTTGGGTGGTTTCAGGGTCAATGAAGAGATACCATATTTTTTTTTTCTCATCCATGATGAGGAGAGAGTTTGAAATCTTGAGAAGGAAGACCTTTGCTCTTCTACCGGGTGAACATCATTGTTCGACTATCTATTTTCCTCCTGAGCGAGTAGAATCTTGCTCGTTCCCAACTCACCCTCCTTCTTCGATTTATTATTTCATTTAATTCGTGTACAGTCTCTTCTTAATTCATGACGTATTGATGTTATTTTGTTTCAGGCGCAGGGATGATTCCTGGCCTTCCTCGTCTGCACTCTGCAGATTCGACATTTAGACGGCTCAAGTTCCAGATCTGTGCCGCTGTCAACACTTCCAAGGTGCGGTTGAGATGCAGTTAGAACTTCCGAGGTTGTGTTTAATTTGTTGCTGTAGGTATATTGGGGATTCGGTGCGCACCTCTGTGTGCAAATGCTAGAGGTTCTAGTTAGTTCATTTCTACGACCTCAAATGCAATGATTGATGGTTTTTATGCTATTACATTTATCTCTTCATGTTAACTGGGGAAAATCGATATAATAGCATGTTTACAGTGGGAGGTTTTTTTTTTTTTATTCAGTTTGTTCTTTTATTGAAATCTGGTGACGTTATAGTTGTGGTTAATATCGTTGGGCCAGAAACTCGGCTGTTACTCTATCTTCCCATATCACACGCCCTTACGTTGTTTACGTATTTTTGTTTTTGATGCTTGCATATATAATGACGAGTAATGTTATATAGAGCCCTGCCTGTTAAGTTCATATGATTTTTTCGTTTTAAAAATCCTCAATTAGCGAAACAATCAGGTTCACAATTTGTGGACCTCTGTTGTATTAACATCTAGGAAAACTTATTTTGTTTACAGGCCGCGGACTATAACTAAAGTATCATCTCTGCGTATGCGGTTATAACGTCTAATGATTTACCTGTTTGATTCTAAACTCGGCTTTTATCCCTTGTAATTGAAAAGAGTAGCAGAGAGGTAACCTAATGTAAATCTTAATCATTTAGCGTCGCTGGTTGTACAGGTGAATACGCGGTTTCAACCCTAAAGAGGGGATTCGGTCTAATTGACATCAACCGGGAATTAGTTGGTCAACCCGGCACATATGCGCCATAATTCTTTCGTATTATGCCATTGTATTAATGATTTGACACAGTGCTCCATTTCATTTTTATAGCAAACGATACAATGATAAAAGTATAATCATAAGTGTGGACGCCTTTGCGTCCCTTAGATTTCTCTTGTGATATATATATATATATATATATATATATATATATATATATATATATATATATATATATATATTATATATATATATATGATGCCTAACGTTCTCGATTTCGGTTGATCTAAATTGTATTATAGCAGTAGTTTATAATATGTTAACTCGTTTGCCCAAAAAATTTTAATACTCTTGAAATCGGGTTAGGGTATGTGATTATGAGGGTAATATAATCTATGCAAAGTTGTTTATGAAAATGGCCCCATTTATATTTTTCTACTCTAGATCATGGATATAAAATTTACATCAACATGTCCAATTTATCTTTTTATTTTCGTATAACAATACTAAAATTCTCTTTTCTATGTATGTGTATAACTTTGATTATGGTATGAGGCAGAAGTAGATTGCAACTCCCACATCAATTTTTCTATTGAAATAAGTATCTATAGACTTGAACCAATCACGGTTTAAAAATTTTATACCATTCTAATCTACATACTAGTATTTTTCAATCATGCAAAATGGCAAAGTGCACCTCATGGTGTTCCTTCTGTTTAACAGTAGGACTGATCATAATTATAGACTCAAGAAATTATTTTTCTAGCATACATATGAGTATATACTTTCACCTTTGTATAAATACATGTAATACAAGTTAATAATTAATTATCTGTGGAGACTAAGTACCTTCAGATTTAAACCGTCTTTGGTTTAAAGTTTCTGTGGGTTTCTACTCTATGAATTTCTGGTCTACAACTAAACAGAATCTGGAAGGTGAATGCCTAAAAATAGATTATGTTAAATGTAGTACTAAAATAAATCATACCATTTCCATTTAATTTTATATGTAGCCAATTCATACTGACTTAAGTAGAAAAGCGTCAAATTTAAAGACATACCATTCATGAAGTAGACCAACCTCCCAACCGTAGAGTTCTATTTTTATCCAAGAACTCACCCCCGAGTTGAGACCAACTCCACCACAGATCAACCCCTTGATCTGCTTAGGAGCAGCTTATTTAAGCCATTTTCCCCAAGCTTGTTTTCTAATTCTGTGTCCAGAATAGCAGGATCCTTTACTTCTTGTTTGCCTAGGCTTTCCCATTCTTGGGATTCTTTAAAGCTGATTTAAACTTTTCCTCAGCTTTTCCAGCTTTTCACCTCTTCCCAACTACTTTCCTCATCATTGGGGAAATTTAGATTTTTTTCTCAAATCTAAATTAGAAATAATTCCCTTCAAGGATTTCTAAAGGAGTTTAGGGGAATACTTGCCTTATCCATCCTCATGGATTTAGCAAGTGGTCTCAAAATCTCATTCTTGGTTTATATGCACATCAGAAAGTTTATTTATTTCTTCAACTAAAATATTGAATTACATCCATAATTTATCTATCCTTTGGGGTCCACTCCCCTTAGGATTCAAGTTCAAATGTCAACTTTAAAATTTCAACACATAAATTGGGGGTGTTACACTTAACAAGTGGGTTAAGGTCATTAAATATAATAAAGATGGTATGACTCCCACAATTTTCCTTTTTAATCAAATATTTTAGGTTTCACTATCCCTAGAGAGGATATCACTAACCGTGGCATTTATTTCCAAAACATGATGATGGTCGAATTTTCTTCTAAGTTTGGGTTCAAACAAGAAAATATTTCTTCATATTAACCCCCATCAGTTGAAACCATTAATAAATCTTTAAAGATCATATTTCAGAGAAAATTTATCAAAAACTACGCCAACTCTTTCGGTATATCACACATAAATTAAGGCTATTGTGGGTTTTAGTCATTTTTGTCTTGATTATGGTACGGAATCAATTATCTCGATGAAGTAAGGTGACGTCAAATTATGAAATAAATAACCATCCCTTCCCCAATTGGTATTATAATTTTTTTTTTCATAATCATGTTGAAAGGGCTACTCGGAGTAATGTTACACAATGTTTACATCCACAAATATCCAAACAAAAAAAAACGATGTCTCTAGAAAACCATTTCCATGTTTATTCCACATGGGAACAACTTTTTTTATGTTTCTTAGATGTGGGTACAATGATCTCTATCCTTTTTCCACATGGTGTGAAGATGGAATTAGATGGAAGCCTTATTCACAATTAAACAATGTTATTCACGCTCACACAATGTTGCAATATGTGGTATAAAGGTCGTTGAGTATGAACTTCTTTCAAATACTACAATGCTTTTACTATTCACTACAACATTAAATGTTTCTATATCATCCATCAAAATAAAATTTAATTTGGATTATTTATATCTACAATTAAATGAAAATTGATCTTTAATTAAGAAAATGATCTTAAAATAATAAAAAACTATTATACCATTTTACACTTATTTAAAACAATTTTGAATACACATTCTTTTTCACTAGGAGGCACTCTCCAGCAAGGTATGGAAGAAGTGTTGTAATAGCATTTCCTATATTTTGGTTTGATGTCTTATTATGTACACATTTTTGCTCTCTCAAAACACATAAAATCAAAAAAATAATTAAAAGATTAAAATAAAATAATAATTAAATTTAATAATTAAAACAAAATTGTGGAAAATTAGTCAATTTACTTTACTCTACCTCTTGAGAACCCATAATTTTACTAATTATATTCTTAACCCTGTCTTATGATGTAAGAAAGTACATAAAAATAAAAATAAATTAAAAAATTAAAATAAAATAAATTTTTAATTTAATAATTAAAATAAAATTAAAGAAAACTAATCAATTTACATTGCTCTAGGTTTTGACCATTCATGGTTTTACTAATTATATTCTTAACTTATTATTTTTCCCATAGTATTATTCTCTATTTTTTCCTATTTAAACATATAAAATAACAATAACGTTTCCTTTTCACCATTGAAAAAGATTAGATTAAAGTTGTGTTATATTTATCTATGCTCTATTCCTTTCCACAATAAGTTCTATAACATTTATGCCCCGTTAAGAATTTTAATTTGATTGATAGTTTTCTCCACTCCAAGCTCAGGCCAGGTCGCATAGCACTCACCGATAATAATTCTAAGATCTCAACCTTCATGCCCTCAGTCACGTCAAGAAATATATGTTAAGTTAGCAATCCATGGAAAAAACTTGGATATCGAAGGAGGCATATGGTGCTGATGGTTTTAAATTAACAATTTGTAATTTTAATTTATCACCATAGTCTTCAAAATACTATCGGTGGGAAGCTATCTATCAGTAATGAACATCGGGTAGCAGGAGGCGTATGGTGCTGATGGTTCTAAATTAGAAATTTTCAATTTTAATTTACCACATTTTAATTTACCACCGTAGTCTTCAAAATAATAATATCGGTGGGAAGCTATCTATCAGTGATGAACACATGGTCGACCCAGAAATTCTTCCCACCAATTTTTTCCAGTATGAATGGTCTCTTCCTTGAGACGTTTTGTCACAACCATCACGCTAATACTTGAAAATTAAAGAAAATAATTACAAAAATAAAACTTTGGAATGATACTTATACTAATTTATAATTCCACGTATTCACATAAAGTCTATCTACATAACCAGTCTAGATTCATCTTAAATATGGATCTATCAAATGCCCAGAGGGATCAAATCTCTCGAGGTGAAATTTTTTTTTTTGAGTGCAAAACTTAAGGAATGGTTTGGACTTCGAGAGATTTGATTTCTCTCGGAGCTTGATAGATCTGTAGTTAAGATGGATCTAGATTGTTTTCAGTTGTGTGTGACAAAGGAAAATCTAGCGATAATATGAGGAATATATGATTAATTTTATCAATAATATGTAAATACATCTGATATTAATATAACCATTTTAAATATGCTAAATATTTTTTAGACTTATCGAGTCATTTAAATTTTAAATTTTCTTAGTTACCTCAATTTGTTGAGATGATAAATATTGTAAAATAACACTAATAATGGAAAATGATCAAATAATTTTTTTGAATGCAATGCGACAATGTAAAAATATTGAATGATAGAAAATGTGAATAATTATGATGTAGTCAATTACAAATAGCCTTCATTCTGATCAATCTCAAACTATTTTGTTCTACTATTCTTATTGTTACCCTTGTTAGTTATGTCATCCTTTCATATCGATTGTATGAAAACGAAAGTGAAAATCATAAATCATAAACCATTTAAATATTTAGCTCGAAATCTTGTAGTAAACACTATACCTTATCTTTGTTGCTCTCCAATATTATTAGGTTTAATTACTATACTGAAATCAATGCACACTATTAATCCAATGACTTTGAAACTAATGTACCATTATACATCAAATTACATCAAATCAGAAATCAACATATACACTAAAATACATGCATCTAATGCAAGAAATCAAATAATATTAGAAAACAAAATCTACAAATAAATCAATGCATCTAATGCAAGTAATCAAATAGGATTAGAAATCAACATCTACATTCAAATCAATGCATATAGTGCAAGTAAGAAAATAGGATTAGAAACCAAAATATACACTAAAACCAATGCATCTAGTGCAAGAAATCAAATAGGACTATAAATCACCATCTACACTGAAATCAATGCATTTAGTGCAAGAAATCAAATAGGACTATAAATCACCATCTACACTGA
Source organism: Pinus albicaulis (assembly GCA_034641835.2). Taxonomy (NCBI): domain Eukaryota; kingdom Viridiplantae; phylum Streptophyta; class Pinopsida; order Pinales; family Pinaceae; genus Pinus; species Pinus albicaulis. The sequence goes on along the minus strand of JAXQQM020092328.1, from coordinate 67,797 downwards.
AATCAATGCATTTAGTGCAGGAAATCAAATAGGATTAGAAATTATTTATATTGAAATAAAGGCATATAGTGTAGGAAATCAAATATAATTATAAATCAACATCTACATTTAAATTAATGCATCTAGTACAAGCAATAAAAAGGGATTATAAATCACCATCTACACTGAAATAAATTCTTTTAGTGAAAGAAATCAAAGGGAATTAGAAATCATCTACATTGAAATCAATGCATCAAGTAACCAAATATCGTTAGAAATCAAAATATACACTAAAGTCAATGAATCTAGTGCAAAATATAAAATAGTATTAGAAATCTCATATCCACTTAAATCAATGCATCTATTGTAAGAAATATTTTTCCCTCTCCCCCCTCCATATATATATATATATATATATATATAGATATATCCCTCCATCTCTCCTTATTTGTCTTTTTATCTCACCCCCAAAAACACACAAACACTCTCACTCCATATTTATCAATCTCTTTGTCCCTCCCTCTCGGTCTCTATATATCTCTTCTTTCTTTTCACCTTCCATATATATCTCTATTTCCCTTTGTCTCTCTATATCAACCCAAAAGTGTACACTCTCTTTCTCCAATCTATCTATCTATCACTCCCACCTCCACTCCTTCCATCACTCTCTCTTCCCCTTCCCTTTGTCTCCCCCGCTTCTACCTCTCTTCCCTCCTACTATCCTCTCTTGCTCTCCATCCATCTTCCTTATCACTCCTTCTCCTTCTCTCTCTCTCTCTCTCTCTCTCTCTCTCTCTATTACTTTTACTCTCTATGTAGTTCTTCTTACCTCCCTCTCTCTCCCCCTCCATCTCCATCTCTCTTTCCCTACCTCTCTCCACTCTTTCTCTTCCTTTATCTCCCACCTCTCTCTCTTCACTTCTAACTTTGTAGATATATGCCTCTCTCTCTCCTTCTCTCCCCCATTCTCTCAATCTATTATTCTTTGTCTCTTTATCTCACCCCAAACATACACACTGTCTCTCCATCTCTCCCTTTTCACTGCCTCACTCTCTCCACTTGTTACTGTCTATGTATCTATTATTCCCTCCCTCTCTCCCCATCCAACTCCATCTCTCTATCCATCCCTATCTCCCCCTCCAACTCCATCTCTCTATCCCTCAATCTCTCCCCATTTAGACCCATTTATAAGTCCCTCCCTCTCTCCCCCTACAACTCCATCTCTCTATCCCTCCCTCTCTCCTCGTCTCTCTCAAGTCACCTCTTTTCTATTTCCTCTCTCTCCCTTTCTCTCCCATCTCTCTCTCTTCCCCCATCACTCACTCTTTCCCCTAAAATCCTCTATATTTCCCCATCACTCTCTTCCTCTCTCTCAATTACTCTCTTTCATCCTTCCTCCATCTCCCTTTATCGCCTCCCTCCCTCTATATTCACCCGCCCCCCTCCCACAACTCTCTCTCTCTCTCTCCCCCCATCACCCTATCTCTCTCTCCAACTATGTTACTATATCCCCATTTTTCTTCTTCTCTCTCCTTCTCTCCCCCCTTGTCTCCATCACTCCTTCCATGTCTCTTTATCTCACCCCTAAACATACACACTCTCTCTCCATATCTCCCTTCTCACTCCCTTTCACTCCACTTCTCACTCTCTATGTCTTTCTTCTTATCTCCCCCTCCAAATTTGTCTCTCTATCACTCCCACTCTCCTCCTCTCATCCTTCGTCTCTCTCTCTTTCTCTCTCTCTCTCTCTACCCTCCAATCCTTTCTCCTTCTCCCTCCCTCTCTCCTTCTATCTCTCTCTCACCTCCATATTTGTGTCTCCATCTCTCCCTCTTACCCTTCTCTACCTCTCTCACTCCTCTCCCCCCCTCTCTCTTCATTCCTCTTCTCCCCTCTCTTTCATTTTATCTCAACCTATTCCTTGTCACTCCCTCTATTTCTCCACCTCTATCATATGTATTTTTTCTTCCCTCCCATATATATCTAGATTTTATATATATATATATATATATAGTATTGATACAAAGTTATTAAATTTAATAATTTGAATATTATAATAACAATAATAACATTAATATTAATGTTCGGGTTGATAGTTTTTTTTTTGCATGGTATTATTATTAATTTGTTCCATAGTATTTGGTCCATGGTATTTAGCCCATGGTATTAATAATAATTTGTCCCAAGGTATTTGGCCCATAGGTTTCACCTAATTAGAACTTATTTTTGAGTTTTTTTATATCTAAAGAGCTTTATGGAGTAAATGTAAAAAGATGTTTTATTTATTTACCATACCTCTAGTTTATTGATATTTATATTTCTTTACCATACCTTTTGAGTAAATATAAAAAGATCTTTTATTTATTTCCCATATTTGTGGTTTATTTATATTTTTTTTATTTACCATATCTCTTTTTTTGAGTGTTATTAAAAAATAATTTTTTTTTTTTTAATTTTGGCTTCTGACATGCTTACACATCGGGGTCATATTGAGTTGTAGAATGCACCTCTCGGCACAATCATAGAATTTCAACTTAATGTTGAAAATAACATATTTTGGTAAAAAGAACTTTGGTTTTTATCATTATCATTATCCTAGATATCTGACAGAAAACATTACCATTATTAAATCAGATCTTGGTTTGGAAATTACGAATCGAATTTTTTGGTTCATATTTAACGTTCTCTGTACTAGCATCATGGGAAGTATATACGGTGTATTAAACATAAGGGAAAAAAATTACATTGGACTTTACTATTATGCTCCTCGGTGAGTGCGAAGTTCTCCACATATCCCAATGTTGGTTGGTTCCCTGGAAGTATTAGGATTGTCTGATTCAATCGACGGTAGATCTAGCGTATGAGGTGAGTTAGGGTAACTACCCACCCTTGGTCTCCCGCCTTTGTCTCATTCCTCGGTCGCTAGTTTTTGGAGCTTTCTCTGCAAGTGTTAGATCGCAGGCCCTCCCGCATGTGTTTTCCTTCTTTGCCAGGATGTCGTCGACTGAACGCAACTTCAATCTGTCCACCGCTACAACGGAAGTAAAATCTGGAGGTTTCTTGATTTACAGTTCTTGCTTTTAGTTTGAAAACCCAAAGAACTCCATCGCAGGGGTATTGTAGTTAAGTTTAGACTATAGTAACTATTGCACAGAGATTTTATGGACGATATCTATATTTTCTTTTTCACTATCCCTTCCAACTTCCATTACAAGGGTTTTGACTGTGTGAATTTCTTGCTCAAGATGTCTTTGCATCCTTTATGCGGCTTTTGGTCCTCCTTCTTCTAGGATCCTACCCACATTATTCAATTATTGGGTTTTCGTGTTCAATTAGAATAGTGCCGCAGATACCTTTAACCCTTTTCCTTGTAGTGTTTTATAGGGTTATACTCCATTGACTATGGCTATTTAGTGTTACAAGTGTGAATAGTGCTAGAGGCAGGTCGATTGCGGTCGTTCTGACATCATCTTCATGCTCATGGTCATGGGTAAGATTCATTCCCCAACCTCGTCCGCTATCCTATCCTCGAGCATTCACAGTAGCTTCCAAGCTGTAATACTTGGCTGCTCCCATCTGTCTGTTGCAGGTTTTATGTTGTAACGTGCCACTGGCTAATTTGTAGCCTAATAGCTTTATTTCCTGAAATTATTTTGTTGTTTCTCTTTCTGCTCCTGACCCTTAGCCGGGATTTGTACTACTTTACAATCTTATTTTTCAGATTTTCTAAGTTGTTTAAGAGACGTGCAAGCTAAAATTCATTCTCTTGTCTACTTCAAAAGACTGTGCATAAAACTTGTTCGACTACTTAAAAAGAGGTTTTGGGAGGGTTTATTCTTTCTTCATTTCTTGGTTAAATTATGCTATGTTGTTTTCCCGAAGCAATGACGTTATTGTTTTTCTGGTTCATATGGCCAGCACAAAGAATCCATGATGGAAGATTATTCTTGCACAATATTTTTAGACGATTCTTGTTTCTATGTTTATACGGGTTTATTCTCTGTCTTTTGTCGATGCAATTCTTTCTTTGGCACTGTGGGACCAGAGACTCGACCCTGTTCGTGGGTCTTGGCTCTAAACCCATGACTTAAATCTCGGCCTGTGCTAGTGTAAGAAATTTAACAAATAATTGGACTTATGGCTCTTTTGTGTTATTATTTGTTTAAGTTACTTTACTTATTCACTAGTGACAGTAAATCAAAAAAATTCTAACTCAGTCTATCTAGTGTTTTAATACTACACTCCTGGCATGAATTTAATACATTTCTGATAACTACAACCTTCTTTTTCAGATTTTTGAGGAATAAACACTAGTTTATCTGTAATAATGATTCAAATTTTATTTTTCCAGTTATACGTTGTTGTAGCAGTTCTGGTTATAATATGGTTGCAATCTCTAACCTGGCAACTCTCTTCAGTATTCTCTTAAACTGATATTTATCTTTGTACTTGTTTATGCATTATGAGTCTAGTACTCATTCCTGTACCATTAAATACAATTGTATGTATAGTATATTTTTCTATAATAAAAATGCATATTTGTTCCACATTCATTTAAACTATCCTCAACAAGAAACAATATACTTAAATTGCATCTTTAAGCATTATACTTATAATACTTAAATACTTATTTCCCGAGTATAATTTCCAATAACTATTGGTCCTGCCAAGCTTGAGTGAGGCTATCACCTCCTCCACTCCCAGCTCATACTCCTCTCGGTAATTTACTGAGTTCCATCGATTCTCACACCAGCTCTCACAACTCAGGGAAACCATCTATTGCTTAACCCTTCCCTTCTTCTGAACATAACCGCTTTCCTCAAGATTTTCCCTTAAATCGTTTTGGAAAGGTAACTGTTACAACTGTGTCAACCTATTTTCCCTGGATTCCTAAAATATTTACCAAACAATTACTTTCTCTTTTAACTCAAGGAAATATTATTAATTAATCTATTTAAATAAAAATTTAAATATTCAAAATACCCCATTTGGAATGTCTTATAAAAAATTATATAACCATAAGTAATGTAAAAAATAAGAAGTTACACATTTTCCTGAGTAAGCATTCTTCACGTGAAACCCTAATTCTGAGAGTTGAGAAATTAATATATTGTGTATCAATTTTCTTAGAATAATAATTACATTGGTGATAATGTCATAAGGTGGGTAGTATGTTGTTTTTTTAGTTGTGTTTTTAGCTTTATATTATATTTAAATAATATTTTAAAATATAAACGAGTTAAATTATTATTTTAAATTAAATTACTACAAAATTATATAGAAATTTTATTTTTCAATTAATAAAAAAAAATATTTATAACATTTTTGAATATATAAATATATCTTAAGAAAATTTTATAAAATTATTTTAAATATAAAATGGAGACCGAGTTATGTATATCTATCATAATAGTTTTAAAAAAAAACTAATAATTAAAACATTTTTGAGAAGAAACCATAATTCTCAGAATTTGGAAATTAATATACTTTGTGTCTAATAGTAGTAATATGTTGACTTTTTTTGTAATTAAATTATGAATTGTTGTTTACCAATATTTCTTAAGATATTAATTCAAGGAAAAGTTATTATTGAGAAAATATTTATTTAATTTTGTGTTTAGACATTATTTAAATTTTGATTCAAATTGGTTCTTGCAATTTTATTAATAAGTAAAATTAGTTAAATAATATACTTTAAAAAAAGAAGATTTAAAATTTAAAAAATTTAATTACCACTTTAAATTCTAATACTAGGCAACCCCATAGGAGAATATGATCGACATTTTAAGTAAATATAAAATATTTAAAACATTTTTAAATATATAATTAAGAATCTTTTATAAAATTCTTCTAGATATAAAATGGAGAGCATTGTATGCACACATATAATAAGAGTTTTAATGAAAACTAATAATTAAACAATTTCAAATTCATTTTAATTTTGGATCTACCAGTGTTAAGAGGGATCAAATCTCTTTTTAGTTTAAAAGAATTTAACATTTTAAAAAAATTGACCCCTCTTGATATTTAATAGATCAAGAAATAAAATAAGTTCCCACTAATATTTATTATAATAACCAATTAATAAAATAAAATAAAAAATAATATTTATGATTGTTTATACCAATCTTGCCAAACAAATAAAAAAATCATCCGTACTAACTGAAAAGCCTTAGTGTACCAAGTAAAACAAATCTTATCACTATTAATTGAGTTATTGGAAAAAACCTAGTAGACAAAATAAGAGAAATCATACCACTGCTAATTGAGTAATTGAGTTATAGGAGCGGACCATTGATTTTACCTATTGTCTATATCAATTTTATCACATTGTGAGTTAGTCGAGAAGGTCAACTGATTTTGATCTTATTTACTCTTCTTTTCAAGACAATTAGACTCTTTTATTTCTATTCTTGCATAAAAATCATACCACTGCTAATTGAGTTATTAGGAGCGGACCAGACTATATAAATTTTATCACATTGCGGGTTAGTCGAGAAGGTGAGCTAATTTTGATCTTATATAATCTTATTTTCAAGACAATTACTCTTTTATTTCTATTCTTGCAACATCGTCAAAACATTTTATCATTGCGGTAGTTTATCTAGACTGTTTTTCACCTTAAAAATCATGGAAATTATAGTAAGATTTTAAGAAAATTTGACGGGGCTTTTTGTAAATCCATATTAGAACTATCAAACTTTAATATTTTAGGTGGCTTACAAGTTTTTTATGGTGCTGAATCTATTTCCACAATCAAAATAATGATTCAAACATTATTACTGTAAGATTTCTTAATTTTTGTTGGCTTGGATTCAGGCCAATTTTGTCTATCCAAGCAATTTCTCGTCTTTAAACAACTCCTTTAACCATTTGCCCAGTTCTGATTGACTATAAATAAAATCATCAAATATATTATTTTTTTTGGAAAATAATGCAAAAAATATTTTATTAAAAATCCTACGAATATGTTTCAATTTATTTCATCCATATATATAACTAACAGTATTAAAATCATAGATATAGAAAGTACGTAGTTACTTTATACTACGTAATTAACATTTATATTTATTATTATCATATATTTACTAACGTCTCAAATTCACTTTACGCGTTGCATACCATGTAGATAATGTTGTAAAGCTTTTTATGTACATCCATGATATACTTCACGACCGAAATGTAATTGAGAAATCAAATTTATATTGAACTCCAGTATTTAAATATTTGATACAGTATTAAAAATAATGATACATCAATAATTACATTATAAGATTATGGTATTAATGTTTTTATTTAATGTTTGATACAGTATTAAAAAAATAATTTATCAATAATTACATTATAAGATTATGGTATTAATATTTTTATTGATTAATTACGATTTTAATAGAACAATTAATAAGAAATTTAATTTGGTAAACGTATTTTTTATTTGAATTTATATTTTATTAGTTTTTATTTAAAGTGTCACCATAAATTTGTCTCCACTCCTAATTTATTAGGGCTTTAGAGAGATAGAAAAACCTTTTAAATACGAACACGTTTTAGAATGTAAAAGTTAAAAAATGTTTGTGCCTCAAAAAATTGTTCGATATAGAGAAACTATTTCACAATTGGCACTGGTTTTGGTGGGAGCATAAATGAAATTTCTATTTGATTTAGTGTTTAATATTTATTTCTAAATTTAAAAAAAAAATTACATTAAAAAAGAAAACATAAAATAATTTACCATAAATTTGTCTCCACTCCTAATTTATTAAGGCTTTAGAGAGATAGAAAAACCTTTTAAATACGAACACTTTTTAGAATGTGAAAGTTAAAAAATGTTTGAGCCTCGAAAAATTATTCGATATGGAGAAACTATTTCACAATTGGCACTGGTTTTGGTGAATAGCATAAATGAAATTTCTATTTGATTTGGTGTTTAATATTTATTTCTAAATTTTAAATAAAAGCCAGTGCTGGAGGTGTTGAAATCGCAGCGGGTACGTCCCCAGATTCTGCCATTCTGCCGGACCACGCCGACGGCTTCAATGTCTGCGATTACCCGTACCTGTTCTGGAGGACGAAACTGCTTCTTGGTTCGGCATATTGGGAATAAGTCTCGGCCAGAGTCTCTCGGCAAAATTTCCCCAATTATTGTATTCCCATTTCCGGATTTAACTTTTTTTCAGAAGAAACAGAGGAGTAGGGGATTACCAGAAGAAATAATACAATGCTAGAAATAATACAGATCTTAACAGGACTGATAGTGGATATGGGTTTTCACATCCTTTACAAATTTTATTTCAGGAATTGCAGTGTGTGTTTTCTGGTAGTTTAGGGTTTGCAAAAGAACATTAGATTTTGTCCAAGTTTCTACAGTGAGAAACATTAGATGTTGTTTTGTCCATGTAATTCACAAACAGTCCAATGCACCAAAAGGAAAGTATTCGAATACATAAAGAATATGCATATTGAGGTTACTAAATTGAAAGAATGGATATGTCCCTGTTTCGTAATTCTTTAAGATAGCAGGTGCGATCGATTATAGATAAAAAAATTGTGCAATTTGCATTCATGGAAGCTTTGTGCAATTTGCATTCATAGCAGTTTTTGTGGTTGTGCTTTGCATGCGACCGCTTGATTCTCAATTAACTACATGACGGGGACTGGACTAGACCATTACTTTTCTTTAGCAGCTGCTACGTGCACCTTCAGGCTCTTACTGCTCTTGATTTTGAATTGCATCGCTACTGATTTGATTACCAGGCAGAATATATATATTAATGTATTCCCATTTCCAGATTTAACTTTTTTCAGAAGAAACAGAGGAGCAGGGGATTACCAGAAGAAATAATACAATGCTAGAAATAATACAGATCTTCATAGGACTGATAGTGGGTATGGGTTTTCACATCCTTTACAAATTTTATTTCAGGAATTGTAGTGTGTGTTTTCTGGTAGGTTAGGGTTTGCAAAAGAACATTAGATTTTGTCCAAGTTTCCACAGTGAGAAACATTAGATGTTATTTTGTCCAAGTAATTCACAAACAGTCCAATGTACTAAAAGGAAAGTATTCGAGTACATAAATAATATGCATATTGAAGTTACTAAATCGAAAGAATGGATATGTCCCTGGTTTCATAATTCTTTAAGATAGAAGGTGCGATCGATTATCGATAAAAAAAATTGTGCAATTTGCATTCATGGCAGCTTTGTGCAATTTGCATTCATTGCAGTTTTTGTGGTTGTGCTTTGCATGCAACCGCTTGATTCTCAATTAACTACATGACGGGGACTGGACTAGACCATTAATTTTCTTTAGCAGTTCTTACCTACACCTTCAGGCTCTTACTGCTCTTGATTTTGAATTGCATTGCTACTGATTTGATTATTAGGCAGAATATATATATACTCTCCAGTGCTGGAGAATTCCTTGCATATTTCTGAAATTTTTTGAAGTGAAGATGGAATGGCCTATCTCATTCCTTCCGCCGAGTTCGCCAAGAGCCTCTCGGTCTACAACTAAATATTATGTTGTTGAATAAGGATCAATCACTAGTGCTATGTCCGCCTCTGTCTTTGTGTGTGAAATTGGAGCCTAAGCTGATGGAGCCGTAAATTCATTAAGTATCAATAATACCCAAAAGAAAATAAGATAATGTGTTTCCTACTTTGATTTATTGTTTTGAAATTTTGATGCTATGAACAATTATGCAAACTAGTAAATGGAAATTGAATTGAGACTCGCATATCTATGATTATTAAGTATCAATAATGCCAAAAAAAATAAGATAATTTGTTTCCTATTTTGATTTATTGTTTTCAAATTTTGATGTTGTGAACAATTATTATGATTATTAAGTATCAATAATTCCCCCCGAAAAATTAAGATAATGTGTTTCCTATTTTGATTTATTGTTTTGAAATTTTGATGCTGTGAACAATTATGTAAAATAGTAAATGGAAATTTAATTGACACTCGCATATCTATGATTGAATTGCAACTTTATCTAGCTATTTTGTAAACTAGATAAATTATCTATGTAACATCGAAAAACGAACGACTAACATATGATCAAGGAGTTATACCCGATGAATTCTGGTTTTTATGCACATGTCATTTTTATGTACAGGTGTCTTTGATGATGAATTGAATTGGTTTAAACAGGTCTCAACAAAGAAATGCAGCCAGTTGCAACAGCATGTGAAACAAACCATGAAGTTGGGGATTAGCCACTGTGACAAATCGCTAACGTGCGCAGCGGCTGTGACAAATGCCTAACATGCCCACAACATGCTCACTATTTGGTTTCAAGTTTACTCAACATACGTATCAAATATGTTTCGCTTTATCTTAAACATTAAATTCTGAGAACTAATGATAGCATTAGTCCCAATTTTAAGTTAATGCATCTTATGGGTAGACATTGCAGGAGCTAGTGAATACTTGAGGAAAAATGAAGAAGGCCCCAATAAAGTTTCCAAGACACCCTCGTTTCCTTCCTAAAAACCACTGGAATGAATTTTATAACCAGAATGAACGTAAAAGCCTTCCTCAAAAAAGCAAAGATTGAAAAAACTTACAAGTCGAAACCTGTGTTGCGAGCTGTCGAGCTTGCGGACGTCTCTGAGAGTAGTATTCATCGCGGTTTTCCTGTGCCTCTGAGAACAGTTTTCATGGCCATTCATCGGGCTGTCAAGAAAATGAAATAATGTCTCGAGTTTTATTAAAAATAATATCTACAAGAAGAGAGAAAAACTTTCATATGTTCTTCAAAGCCCCGTTAAGTAGTGAATTATAGAGGCACCACAAATTACTCACGTGCCACATGTGTTTAATATAATTAACTTTCAATAATTGAAGAATTTTAATTTTGATCAATGTACACTTTCCAACTCATTCCAATTAAAATTAAAATTAAACAGAAACTGCCTAGTGCCTGCTCCTTAGGGATCAACAACAAGAGCAACCCCAGACCGATTTATGCAGACAAGTCTTATGGAAGGTGAAGTAAGCCTAGTGAGCAATGTTCGTCCTCAGAAAGTCAATCACTGTGTTGTGAATACATGTTATGTTATTTTTCCTCACGCTTAAAGCTCTCAACCTAAAATGATTATAGATTCCAAATTATTTTGTAAGGAAAGTCACTTAAACACACACAATTAACTTCATAACTATATATATATCATATAAGAATTCGTTGCTTATAAACATATTACTGTCCAGAGAAGGTACATAGACAACATATAAACATATTATTATCGATGGATAATAACACTGGTAAAAATAGAACAATCCTTTCATTTTCTATCCAATCCATTTCAGGCTCTCTTGTTGCATCGAGGATCTCTTGTTGCTTCCATGATCTCTTGCTGTTTCTTTAACGACCACTGCTACAGGGTGTTATTGATATAAGCATGAGGATCCTCATCGATACCTTCTACGTCACTTTGATGAGGAGTCGAAATTTTATTCGTGGCGGGGAAGACATCCTCTGAGTCTTCGAATGCCCACTACTGTCACATCTTGATGATGTAACCATCCGTCGACTTATCGATGTCATCAATTGGAATATTTGTAGTGTAGGTAAGGTATTAGCTGCAATGGTGAATGGTGAAATGAAAAAAACCAAGGAAGCCATGGGAACAACATATCTAGAATGCAACACACAGTGAGTAGTGTTGAAATATTACTTTCAACCGCTACACTGTACAATGAGCCTCCTTCCAATTTTTTTTTCAAAATCAATGACAGTAGTAGTAGCTTTCATTTTCTTTCTCCAGATTTTTGTATTCAGTTGCTTGAAATTTTGTTGATCAGTCAAACGTTAATGCGTCACCAATATTTTAGTTCAGAACAGAGAGTTATTTCTGCAAAAAAAAAGAGCTTTGTGTTTCAAAAGAAAAATAGGGTTTGTATTTAAAGGACACAGTATTCATTCTTTTTGTACGCGGGATTTTTTGTGGTCCCACGACCACGTCAATAGTCCGCAGGTGCAGTGATCCGCAGGTGAGGAAACTTTCACGCCGGTTGCTAGAATAGAAATCGTGAGAGCAGTGCTGTCCATAGTAGCACAAAACAAGTGGAAATTTTACCAAATGGATGTGAAGTCAGCATTCCTAAATGGGGTGTTAATGGAAGAGGTTTACATTGAACAACCTCTCGGCCATGAAAAGAAAGGCCAAGAGCACAAACTATGCAAGTTGAAGAAAGCTCTTTATGGGTTGAAGCAAGCGCCAAGAGCGTGGTACAGTAGGATAGACTCCTATCTACTGGAAAATTTGAAAAGTGAGGGAAAACACACCCTCTACATCGAAGAAAAAGATGGTAAAATGTTGACTGTGGTTTTATATGTTGATGATGTTATTTTCACAGGTAATGATGATTAACTTATTGAAAATTTTAAAATAGTCATTAAAGAAGAATTTGAAATGACTGAGATGGGTTTGTTGAAATACTTCTTAGGAATAGAAGTAGAAGAAGATGAAAATGGGAATTTTATCTCACAGGATAAATATGTTCATGAAGTGCTGGAAAGATTTAATATGCAGGAGAGCAAAGAGGTGATTACTCCCACAGTGATGGGACTAAAACTCAGCAGAGAGGACAGCAACAACGATTTTGATCCTAGCTTGTACAAGAGCATATTTGGCAGCCTCGTGTATTTGATGCAACTAGGCCTGACATAATGCATGCTGTTAGTTTGATTTCCAGATTCATGGAGAAGCCAAAGGATGCACATTGGCAAGTAGCAAAGAGAATTCTAAGGTATGTCAAAGGTACCAAAAGGTATGGGATTTTATATACTACTTCAGAATGTTCAGATTTAATTTGATACAATGACAGTGATTGGGCTGGAAGTGTAGATGATTGGAAGAGCACTTCCAGTTATGTTTTTCAAGTGGGTTCAGTAGCCATTTCATGGGCTTCTAAAACGTAGCCCATTGTAGCATTGTCTACAACAAAGGAAGAATATGTGACAACTGCGGAAGCAGCGTGTCAAGCAATTTGGATGAAGAGGATGTTGAGAAGTTTAGGCCAAGAGCAGAAAAAAGGAACAATGATTTATTGTGACAATAGCTCAGCTATTGCATTATCGAAGAATTATGTGTTTCATAAGAGAACGAAACACATTGACACAAAATTTCATTACATCCGAGAATTGGTAAATAATAGAGAAATTGTTTTGGAACACTGCAGAACACAAGAGCAGTTTGCAGACATTCTGACCAAGCCATTGGGACAGAAGAGTTTTGAATTTTTCGGAAAATGCCTGGGTATGACTGGTAACCTAGCAGTTGAAAGTAAGGGGGAGTGTTGAAATATTACTTTCAACCACTACACTGTACAATGAGCTGCCTTCCAAAATTGTTTTCAAAATCATAGACAGTAGTAGCAGCTTTCATTTTCCTTCTCCAGGTTTTTGTACTCAGCCACTTTCCATTTTTTTGATCAGTCAAATATTAATGCAGCACCAGTATTTCAGTTCAGAATAGAGAGTTATTTCTAGAAAAACAGAGCTTTGCGTTTCAAAAGAAAAATAAGGTTTGTATTTAAAGGACACAGTATTCGTTCTTTGTGTACACGGGAGTTTTTGTGGTCCCACGACCACCTCAACAGTCCGCACGTGCAGTGGTTCCTGCAGCCAGTCAACAAACCACGTGGCGGAGTATGATTTGAGCGGATCTTTGTTTGGGTCGTTCACGCAATTGAAGTCCTGGACGCAAAAGATTTATGAGGTGGATTGGATTGGAATTTCAAGTCACATTTGAGCTGACATCAGCAGGCCCAAAATAGACCCGATACGCTTTATAGGGCAGGCTTAATTGGGATTTCGGGTCACAAAGACCCTGACTTTAGCAGGCTCTTTTGCAACCCAAAATCGTTATGAAGGACGGTTTAATTACCGTTTGAAGTCTAGGGTCTAAGTTTTATTAAAGTTTGCACATTTTTTTATGTGGCCCCTGACATAGTCTTACGTTTTAATTTTTTTTTTTTTTTTTCAGTTATAAAAGGTAAAAGGCTCGTGAGGCAAAGTAGGAAACATAAGTTTTTTATGTATATGCACAGCAGTGCGAATTGTAAAAACACACACTCGTTTGCAGCAGTCTTATTTTTTTATTCATTCTATTGAGGAAGAAGCAATGTAATAGTTTTTTTTTAAGGAATAGAAGTTTTGTTTTCAAGTGGAAACTCTATCTCCTGTCAAAAATTTTTAATTTCTCTGTATTACTCTCTCCATTGTTGTTCTGGAATTTTCAAATATTCCAACAAGTAGAAATTGATGGCACGTCCTAAAATTTAACAGAGGAGGAAATTTAATAAGGCGGTGTGTCTCTATTGAGCTTGAATTTGTGTGTTAGTATATTGTTACTCCTTGTCTTAGTACTTATACTATTTTTGTTTCTTTAGCTCGAATATGTTTTGGTATATTTCTACTCTTGTCTTTGTAATTTTTATATTTTGGTATCGCTAGTATTTTTGTAATGCTATGTTAAGTTTAAGCAACTCAAAAATGTGTTATTCCTCATTGTCGGTAGTATTTTAAGTTTCAGCTTCAATGTAATTTTAAGCTCATACTCGTGGACGACAGCAGAAGATGCTTCTTACGCTGAAACCACCCAAAATAGTTATTTTAACCCACACCGGGTCCCGAATAATGAGGAGGAGTTACCCAGCATTGAAGAAAGTTATATTTAACATTTTATAAAATTTAGTTTTATATTATTGATAATGAAATCTAACATTATATTTTATATTTAAAATATTTTGTAAATCTAACATTATACTTTATAAAATTTAGTTTTATATTATTGATAATGAAATTTAACATTATATTTTATATTTTATTTAACATTATATTTTGTAATTAAAATATTTTAAAGTTTTTATATTTAAAAAAAAATATGGTTTATCAAGTTAAAAACCGCTAATATTTAATTACTATTTCTTTAATTTTTTTTTTTTCCAAATTGATAGAAATTTTAATTGGAATTTAGCTTTGAATTTTAACACGCATTTCAAAAAGATAAATGCTTCTTGAAATTAAATTTAAATGCTTATTGAAATTTCTAAAAATAAGGATTTGTCTAATAGAAAATAAAATAAACTAATTTGATTTTTCTACTAATTTTCGTTACTAATATAAAAACAATTTATTAAAATATATTTTGAAATATAAAGGCAATACAAATTCTTTATTTTGAGTATTTTGTATAAAATTTTGAACCTTTGTAATAAATTAGATACATTTTACATATGAATGAATGTCTCTACATGTAATCATTGTATTCTTTATTGGAATATTTAAATGAATATATTGTTGGGAAAAATAGGGGGGAGGGGGAGTGAATCAATATTTAGAGGTTGGGAAAAATACGAGGGGGAGGAGGGGTGAATCAATATTTAGAGGTTGCTGAAAAATTTTACTTTTTCTTTACTAAATTCCATACGTGACATTAATGAACCCAACTTGCGTATACACGTGGATATATTTAAGGAAACCTGCATATGTCAAAAGATTTTATTATGTAGATAATTCTTTACTTAGATCAGTGCATCATTCATTCATCATATGTTTAGTAAGAAGTAAGCATGTGCAGTAAGAACATAATAAATCATCACAGATAAGAAACTCACATGAACACCAAGATTTAAGGTGGAAACCCAAGTCCGGAAAAACCATCGCTGCTGTCATCTCTGTTTTCAATATTTATTATAAAGAAAACTTCTTACAATCTTGTACTGGCACAGACTCATACCAGCATGCAGGTGCCTACCTGCAGAAGGTTGCAACCTTCTTTCATTCTGCAGGTACTACTGGAAGGGAGCTCCAGCTCTCTGATCTCGCTTACTAGCCACTCCTAGAAGGGAACTAATACCCCCTGATATCCTTTACCAGCCACTCTTGGAACAGAGCTACTACCCCCTGATCTTGTTTACCAGGTACCACTGAAAGGGAGCTACGACACCCTCATTCAAGGCTACAACCATCAGCACCACTATGGACCACGTTTCATCAATTTTCACACTGGATCTGAGAGCTTCCACACAACACAACTTGTAGGCCTCGTTTCATTAGATTTTCAGACTGGACCCGCTCCACACATTTAAGCTCAAAGAACATACGTCAAGCTGAAACTTATAACCCCATCAATTCATTCATTGAATCATTAACCAATCAACCAACAACTGATCCTTAATCATAATCAACCATCATTACAATCAGTATTTAAACAATCGATATCTATATGAAGACATCATTGACACATAACAGTAATACAACAAAACATATGAGAAATTTCCTTCCGCATACTTTAGCAAAACCCTAGATTCCATACGCGGTTTTGTTGAAATGAACATGCATATATACGCTCTTTCAGAGAGACAAACCTGCGTATATATCTGCAACTATTTCAGGACTAACCTTATATTCCATACGCAATTTTGGTCGGACAAACCTATGTATAGATTTGCAACTTTATCAGCACTACACAGCTCTTCGGAATAAATAATTAGTTCAGATCTTACCCTTCACTTCAACGAACATTTGCCAGATCACAGATCTAAACATTCCATAAATAGATCTAGAAAATACATATTCATTTTAGGTCGAGAGATCCTGATCCATCATTTTTATTCATAGGTGCATTATTAATTAAGATCTATCAATAAACTGTAACCATTGCATGCAGATATACTTGAGAGTGAAGTATTCATTCAATACCCAGACACATTCACACCTTAGCACTATGATTTCCTTCTCCTTATATAGTTTTAGCTTTTATCAATACCATGAACCAAAACCACACAATTTCCGATGGTATCCTTGGATGGAATCAAATAGACAATACAACACTCAATACTGTGGGCTAATACCATGGTAATGCCCCTTAGTATCATAATTTTAGAGTGCAAAAGTCATATGCGACTTTGCTTCTTCTTTCCCACGTGTATGCACAATTTCTCTTCATCAAAATAGTGTATATACTAATTCTGGATGTATACGCAGGTTGCCTTCATAAAATTAGCATATACATTGCATCCATACATGGGTTTCCTTAATCAAACCTGCATATATATTGAGAAATATTTCCTTTTTTGGAATTGTTTTCTCTGTCACATCTGAACTGACATGTAGAAACATCATTTTTACGTCTTTAACACATAGGTTGCTTATCATAGGTGACTCATCAAGTAGGTTTATATCAAGGACAACTTCATCAAGTAGGTTGCCATCGAGGACAACGTATTTCATCATATTGCCAACAATATCCCCCTTTGGACTTGATGGCAACCATGATGGTGTTTGATCTCGACAACAGATATATATATTAATCATGACCATTATTCAAACACCAAAATACATATTTAACACATAGGTTTTTTATCATAGAAAACTCATCAAGTAGGTTTCCATCAAGGAAAACTTCATCAAATAGGTTGCCATCGAGGACAACATATTTCATCATATTGCCAACGATCTCCTCCTTTGGACTGGATGGCAACCATGATGGCGTTTGATCACCACAACAGATATATACATTAATCATAACCATTATTCAAACACCAAAATACTCTCCCCCTTTGACATCAAGGGAAAAGGGTGGATCAATACCGAAAAAGGTTTCTCTTTCCTTGTATAAGGAAGAGCTCTGCAGATCTGATGTACACTGTATTCACCAGGCTCCCCCCGAGTTCATGCTGAATCTTCAGACAAATTTTTCAATGAAGTACATGACTCTATAACTCAACCGAGTATGATCATTCCTATCACCAATGACTCATACTTATATCTATGATCCAACCAAGTGGAATTACATATTTGACTCGACTTCCCAACCAAGTGGGTTAACAAAATTTGACTGAAATACCCAACCAAGTGGGTTTATAAATTCAAACAAGTCCTTACATGACTGAATATAGCAATTTTACTTCATAGGTCTCATCATGACCTTTTCATCAAATTACAGATATGACTTTTTATAACCAATACCAAAACACCTCATGAGAGAGATCATATTTCATAAACATCATAATGCCAACAATGCATTATTCACAGCAAGGCTAATTCTCCCCCTAAGCCTGAGCATCCTAAACACCTTCACCAGCCAATTCATCAAAGAATCTTCATCAAGTAGATAATAAAAACTTAATATCATATCAACAGATATAATAATCAACATCAAATCAAGAAATTTATTATTGTCAGCAGCATATCAGAAATTGTTCTTTAGTCTACCTCACTATTTTTCTTATTAGAGAAAAAAATACGCAACTGTCACCATTGGAACTCACGTGTATACGTGGCTTTAGTTCATGAAACCCGCGTATAGAAAGTGAAATACAAAAAATTTCACAACTCCATCCCCCCTTGAACTTATACCACCTCTACCTGTCTTCTCTTTCCACATCAGATGCACTATTAGAAATATAAACACAACCACAATTACCAAACCAACCATGGGAATCACCATATATTTCTCCCCTTATAAGAATACATTATTGATTTCTATAATGTACCTCAGATCACTCCTGCAGTCATTATGAGAAGTTAAATTTAGAAGTGGATGACTACATTAGAGTCAATACTCCCTACCTTTTTGACCAGTGCTTCTTCTTTTTCCAGCTTTGCTTGACATTTCTTATTGTGTGCTGGAAATTCTCCAATTTCTCATATATGTTCATCTTATTTAGCGTGCATTATTTTTCTACTTGCCCATATTTGTTAAAATCATAACATCTTATGTGACCAGAAAAGGGAGCATTAGGATCATAATGTGTTTGTATAATCTTTCTTCCATTGCAATCAACTACTTTATGACCAAAATTGCTGCATGAAAAACAATATCCCTTAAAGAAACCTGAGTACCTAGGAGCTTATGAGCTTTTTGTGTAGTGTCTATCTGTCTCTGACCAAAACAATTTGCTTCTGCACTTGGCTGCAACATGTCCATACTTATGACATATAAAGCATTCAACATTATTGATAAAAGGAGAGAATTGATTTATACTTCTATATTTAGGAGTGAATGATTTCATTTCAAAATTCATGATAGTCAGCTGAATTTTTAACTCTTTAAACACTTTAGGTTTTGCATTGATATCCTTTGAATCTTTGGCATTGTCTTGTGAAATAAATTCTCCTTTAGTAGTTTCATGAAAACCAAGACCAAATTTAGTAGAAGGAGACCTTCAACAACTAAGAATATTATCCAGAATCTTATTACTATCTTGAAACCTCAAGCGTTTATCCTTTTCTTCTAATTTTCCTTTTAAAATGTTTACCTCAACATCCAATTTTTGGCATTGCTTCTTCATACCTTCTTCTACCCTTCTTCCTTCTTCAAATTTCTCATTCAATGTTACAATTTCTTCTTTAAAATCATTTTCTTGTTCTTAAAATGTTTCTAGAAGTTCTTCATTCTTCTTATTTGACCTTTTCATATCTGTTTTGAGAGAGATGACTTCTGCTTCAAGTCCTTCACTGTGATTGGTTACTTCATCCTGTAGCTTTTTATACTTGTCTATCTGTCCATTCAATCTAGAGATCATATCTTTATAGATAGATTCCCTCTCATTAAATAAAATCTGTTTATCTTCAATTTTACTCTTGAGATTTTCAATTACTGCTTCTAGATCCATAAAATTACTTTCACTTTTGTATTCACTATCTTCAACATTGTTTGCACAAGGAAATAAGTCACAAGAACAATAACCAATACCTATTTCGTCTTCTTCATTTTTGTTGTACACGATTTCTGAGATATTCTTTCTTTGAGTAGCCTTCTTATTTTTCTTCCTTCCCATTGTGATGGATCTCCTTCAAGTGATCAAGCATCTTGTGAAGGACCTGCTTTGAAACCAATTGTTGGGAAAAATACTGACAGGGGGGGTGAATCACTATTTAGAGCTTGCTGAAAGCTTTTACTTTTTCTTTACTAAATTCCATACACGACTTTAATGAACCCAACTCGCATATACATGGGGATATATTTAAGGAAACTTGCGTAACAATAACTCCATGCAAACTAGATAATAACAATCCGTTCGAAAAAAAAATTATAGAACTATTAATTTATTTAAATTTCAATATGATTCTGTGACACTTATATAATCTAGTATGAGAGTGACATGTGATTCTCTCTATGCTCAATGTGGAGTCAACACATGTTCCTCTTAAAAACATATGGATTTGTCTTTAATGCGACTTTTTGTAATTTCTCAAGAAAAAAATTTAGGTAAAAACTTGACTTGTGTTATTTAAACTCCTTTTTGTACTACATATATGGATTCAGCACCATGAAAAATCCTTTGGGGACTTTAATTGTGCAAACTTGTGATTTCAATGAATTTCTGCCATATTTTAGACAAATTACATTGGAAAAATAAATAAATAAAAATCAAAAAAGTTTTCAGAAAGTAACTTAAAGACAACTCTAAAAAATATTCTCAAAGTATTAAAGAAATGTAGGCTATAATGAAAAAATAATAATTATACATTTTTACTTAGATTTAATTAAAAATATTACAAAATATCAATAATTCCAACCTCACTACCCTAACTGGATTTGCTATTTATATTACAACCTATTGTAGTAAAATTATTTCATTCACTTTGAGTCATAAATAATATATTTCTATGTCCACATCACTTAATATAATCTCATATCAACTTTAAAAAGAGCTAAACTTTTTAGAAGTAAAAGAAAGTGTGAGCAATGTGTTTATTTGGATACCTATATTAACTAAAATTATGTCCATATCAATTTCATGTGTGTCTATATATATATAATAGAAAATGTTAAAATAAAATATTTTAATGTTGTATATAATAAAATATTCAATTTCCAAAGAAAAATGTAATTGAAAACAAAAAATTTAAAGTCATAAAAATATGAAGTTCTTCCTCTTAAGAATAAGATGAATTCATTCACTTCTTAATACAAAATTAATGTGATATTTATGAAAATTCATAATAAAAAAAAAATTGAATATGGTTCAACAAAAAAATATTTAAATATTTACTATTAAGTAATATTAATGTATAGTTAAAATATACTAATTATAATAATAATAAAAATTAATGTGTATACAAACTTTCGGTGAAAATCACATGTATTAGAATTAATGTATTCGACAAAATTCTAATACATGTGATTTTCACCAAAAGTTTGTATACACATTTTATTGATCACAGAAGCCAAATTCCTAATAAAAAACATTAATGTTAATTATCACACATACTAAATATGTACTTAATATGAATTATATGAGTATTTCTTCACAATTTGATAAAAATGTCGCAATCTCAAAATTTAAATCTATATAAAATTGGAAGTCACAAAAATTTTAAGAATAGTTTATTTTTATTTCAAAATAAAAATCCATTAATTTGTAACTATTTTCAAATCTATATTGAACTTTCCATTTTATTTATTTATTATCATAAATAAATTTTTAAATTTAATTATTATAATTTTTATTATATTAATATTAAAATAAAAATTCAACAAGACTTTCAAATTTGTAATAAGATTTCTATCATTTATTTATTATGGTAAGTAATTTTTTAAATTTAATTATTATAATTTTCATTGTATTAATATTAAAATTAAAAATTATATTAAAATAAAAAGTTCATCAAAAATTCTAATCCCCAAACACACAATATAATTCATTGATAATAATCAACTCAAAAGAGGATAATACACTCTTGTGAACTAAAATTTATGTAATTCAAAAGCTTGTGATACGCTCTCGTGAACTAAAATTTATGTAATTAAATAGACTCATTTTTACAAACGATTAGGAAAGCAAAACATTGTAAGACACTTCCACGAACCTAAAGTGAAAGTTTTGGTAGTTGAACATGTTCATTTCCTATAAAAAGCACTTCAAAATGTTAGGATTTAATGAGAATATCTTAAACTGCCTAATTTCAAAGTGTGTGTAATATATTTTAAGAATATTTTGGCGTGAACAAAATATCCAAACTCCGCTTCACCATTAATGTGAAAATAAAGGAAATGTCAAAGTCGCAAATTGAAACATAAATTCTTAATTATTTGATATGCGTTTTCGGATGAAACATAGATCTAAATTATTTGATATGCGTTTTCTGATGTTTCCAGTAATCCAATTTTCCAAAAACTGTCTTTGAACAATGTCGCGATGATATTTTTATGGTAACTGGATTACATATCGCTTACGGTATACGTATTGGTTCAGCACCGCTTGATAGAGTTTCCGTTTTGAGCCACTGGCTATATCTTTATGTATATTGAGAATAAACTAACTCTACTTGCAAACAGATCCTATCATGGTTGACGTAGTATAAATGCAATATTTGACTGAAAGGTTAATGTGTGACGAGAAGCTAATTCTAGAGTTCATGAAAAGAATTACAAGTTTTGTTGCTTCACTGGCAGTGTTTGTACAAATAATGCGTGTTATTTCAGAAGAGAATCATTCCTGAGGGAGAAGGTTGTTATTTCAAAAAAGTGTGTGACCAAGAATTACCTATAAATAAACGGTAGACGCATACACTCTGAGATTCAATTAACAATACAAATTCACAAGTGTCCAAGAGAATCATTCCTGAGAGAGATGGTTGTTATTTCACAAAAAGTGTGTGACCAAGAATTAACTATAACTAAACGGTACACGGATACACTCTGAGAATCAATTAACAAACAAACTCACAAGTTACGCGTGACAAAGACAGCCATTCGCAAATAACTTTGAGATTTCATAGCGTTACCAAAAATTAATAATAAATACGACACACACGGAATATGTGCGTTTGTTGGTTGCCGAGTCTCTAGAAATATAATTCGTTGACTGAACTCTTGATCAGTATCGTTTCGAACTTCCCATTGAGGTTATGGGAATGTCTAATTTCGATTATGGTGGAATTGTTTGAGAGGCCAATGTAGCGCGATACTGGATTAATATCGATTAGGGGTGAGTTGGTGGCACTCACTCTTCCGATGCAACGAATTATTCCATGGACCTGCAATATTGGTTTCACAGCGGGTCGAAAGCTATATACAACTCAATTCTCCTACCATTTGAGGTCGATTACCATTTTAGGTAGATTAGGAAGAAAAGGTAAGGAAATTGCACTTGTAACATTTGAAGTCGATTATTAAAAAATAGCTTTCACCGTTTTTTCTTACTAGTCCCTGCCATCACGGCAGGACTATTTTCGTAAATCTTTTTCAAAGTGTATTTTTGCGAACCTATTATTTAGTTACAACCTCTTTTTTAACTAATAAAATGAATACAAAATTTGATATCTCTCTTTTAACAAATAGTATTAATATAAAAATTTAGGTCTTTTTGGACTCTTCCCCTAGGCTCTAGTCTATATTCTTCTTCAAATATCTATTTAGTTTATGTTCTTCCTCTTCCAACTAATGCTAGCATTACTTTGGTAACAGTTACATATTAATGTATTCATGTTTGATTCAAAATGCTTGTATTATAAATTTCTTCATAATGCTTTTCATGCTTGACATGTTTATGTATGTGACACTTTTGGGCATTTTATGGCAAACAAACACATGGGATAATATTGGTTCTATGTGTTTTTTTCAATTAGCGAGAGACCTTCCAATCTTACATATATCATAGGAGGGTTTGAGGAGAGTGAGGATGCTGGGCTTTTTTCCGAGTCTCAACAACATCACGAAATTATTGTTGATGAGCAAAAACAACATAATTATGCATGTTGAAAGTGTTGTTCAATGTTCTGTTACTATTTGTTGTAGGGTTAGTTTTATTCTGTGCTGATTTTATTCTGTTTCTATTGCTATGGAGTTGGCCTTTGGTGGTCACAACCATGACTTATTCCTCTTCAGTCCAATCCAAGGATGCAATAGTTTTAGCAAGCCTTTTACCATGTATATGTCCTTATGTAGTTTGAAAACCTGCGCAGGTGTCCATATCATGAGCATCTTCACAAAAAGTGGACTATCACAAAGAAATAATGGCCTTAGGCTTAAAGTTCTGGGGTTGAGGCAAAAGAAAGGCTTGAGTAGATGTTTATAGGACAGATTGGGTTACCATCCTCCTTTTGAAATAAATCATCTCGTTGTTCATGTCCTCGACTAATTATAAGACAATAAAAGAGTCAGATTTTTTTGGGATCATCAAGAAGCATCCCTGTCCTCAAGGATTGTACTTTGAACTCAAGGCAGGCCTCCGTGTCCTCAAGGATTGTACTTCAAACTCAAGGTAGGCCTACAAGGCTGAAGCTAAGTTGTAAATACTCTTCTCCTCTCACCGTTTACGGTAGCGAGGAGGCAAGGTATTGTAATAATGCATCAAAGAAGCCTGATTAATAGGCCTAATAACCTCAATAAAAAAGTTGTAAATCTTGGTAAAGCAGAGGTTAAAGGAGGGTTTCTACACGGTTGAAAGTAAGGATGACAATGGTGGAGTGTAATATAAGTCTACAAGTGAGAACAATCCCGAGGTTCCATATTGGTAGAGGTCTAGGGTGGAAGGTTGCAACAAATCACTCTCTCAATCTTCTGTAGGAAGGATCTTACCGACCAGAAACACATGGCGTGAAGCAAGCTAAAACAACAGAGCCCATAGCCTTGGCCACACACTGTAGAGTAGGAACCTGGTAATTAGATCTTTCATATAGACGTCATTTACAAAGAATGAGTCTTGTCAAAAGAGGTGTCCCAAGGAGACCTCGAAGCTGATTCAAAAGCTAGGACTATGTCAACCACTCACTGAATGGGCTCTGTTTCTAGTTATGGCTATGGCTATTGATCTATTAGGTATGCCCCATGCTATGGATATTAGGCTATTTATTTGTTATAATTCTTAGCATTGTTAAAATCATTCTGATCATTTTCATTGCGCCACCAGGTAGCGAAGAAAAAAAGTACAAGGAATTTGTTGCATTGCCACCCAACCAGGTCAGAAAAACAAGAATGCCTGATCATACTACAAATAAAGAGAGAGTAATTAGATGATAATGGAAGTTAGTCTTGAATAATAATAATCGTTGAAGGCAATTTTTTCAACTTGCTTCTATTTCATCTTCAACATTTCTATTCTATTCGAAAGGTAACACCAATTCAAAAAACATATTAACTAGTTTTAGTTAACTTGCATCTGTTACATTTTGATGGACATAAGCCAAAATATCACTAGCGGTTTCCTTTGTCAAAGCTTCATATCCATACTTTGTTTCTCATGTTTATCCAATAACAGTAAATGTGTCTTTAGATATTGTTGTTTATTCAACAATAATTAAATAGTAAATATAGGAGAACCATTGTTAATTGGAGGTGGAATGATTTCCTATCGATATGCTAGTCTTGTCCTATTTATTTTACTACCATAGTTAGGAATTCATTTCACCTTCTCTTGGGTTGGATTTTATTTTTGGTAGGTACGACTGGTTTGGATATTATTTCCGGTTAGTACAATTGGGATTCATGGTCGGTATAGAGTCGTTCAACTCCCATTTGAACAGTTTTCATGCTCT
Source organism: Pinus albicaulis (assembly GCA_034641835.2). Taxonomy (NCBI): domain Eukaryota; kingdom Viridiplantae; phylum Streptophyta; class Pinopsida; order Pinales; family Pinaceae; genus Pinus; species Pinus albicaulis. The sequence goes on along the minus strand of JAXQQM020092328.1, from coordinate 42,315 downwards.
TATTAATAAAAGAATGAATAAAATCATTCTAATTAGTGTCGGTTGAACATGGGGAGCTTGCTGCCCATCCACCTAATCCCGCTTACTATCTGAACAAAGGAGCTCCAAGGTAACCTTCTCTGCCCTAGAATCCCAATCAATGATTCTACTATTACTGGTTTGGATGCTACCTTTGTATTGCCTTGTAGCTAAGGCTAAGGCAATAGAGCATATTGAATTTCAAAAACCATAAGTATAAGTAAATCGATTTTGCGAGCTATACCAAATTCAAGCGCACCCCTTGGACCGAAACTCCCACATGGTAAGCGTGACCCTAGCTGTTGTAGCAAGATTCAACCTGCTAATGGCTATGATCAAGTTTGGGTCCAGTAAGAGAGATCTTCTTTACTAACTAGAAGTTTTGGCAAAGAATGTGACTGGAGCGTATGAACCACCAACATCAATAGGTGTATTGTATATAACGAGCTATGTTAAATTTAGGATACAGTAAAATGAAAAGTTGTTTATAGGTATGAGGAGGCGTTTTATTTCCTTGTAGCTGTGTGGGATCAAAATCCATCCACTTCAAAATAAATCCAACCTATTATTGCCGAAGATCCAAACGAGGCACTTGGCTACATGAAAACCCCAAGCCCCACTTGGAAGTTGAGTAATTCATTGTTTTAAACCATTTAATCTTATTTATTCTTATTTACTTTTATATTTTTAGTTAAATTTTTTATTTTCAATTTAAATATATTAAAATAATAAAAACCTACATCTTTACTCCCTTGCATGCACAAGAAGTGTCTAGGAATGTCTTGGTGAATTTTTTTTATTCATAGTTGTGAAGCACTGTAGATATGCATTATGTAGGATACATGTAATTCTTATCGATTTTCTTCTCTAGATACGTTGCTTGAAAAAGGGGTATGACATTATATTCCAATTGTAGATAGTAAATATAATGCCTTAGTTGGGCTCTTTCAGTAAGACTGGCAAGCTCGGCTATTCACCCTCTCTGCAAGCATTAATGTTCAACTTATAAATAGTTTCAACAAGCTGGGCATCAGTAAGTGAGGGGGCAGCAATGTTGTTTGGGATTTGGAAAAACCAGGGAATTTCTCATCGTACCTTTTTTATTCATCTGATATATCATGAGCTCCACAACCAGATATGAAAGGTTCAACTATAGGTCATGTACCAACTGTAGTAAAAGGAACTCTGGTAAGAAAAAAAACTTGAAATGATACATGCCTCAAACTTGTATTTTTTAAACCACGGTAATTTTAATTATATTTACAAGCAATGGATAACTTTGTGTATTTTGGATTTTCAAGTTAAGAATTATGTTACTCATGTCATGAACTGATCTAATATTTATGTAAATGTTGTATAAATTCTACATGGAAGCATTGATGTTTCGCCTGACATTTTATTGGATTCGTATGGTGGTCCAGATTAGCCTCTAAACAATGCAGGAGAGCTCAGGGTTTCCACATATGGGTTGGCTCAACACTTTTATTTATTTTATCATTGTGCATCGTCATTGATTTCTTGGAAAAAAATACACGTTGTTATACAATGAGCCCTCATTTTCATCGTGCAACCTGAGGTGTTGGCCTAGACTTTGATTCACACCTCCAAAATTCTGAATTCTTCTTGTACAATGGCCTGAGTGAAATAATAAAGGGTTCTTCTTCCCCAATATGAAGTTCATTTCATTCTTATTAGCTATTCTAATGTGGGAATCCAAAGCAAGTGAAAAGCTCATTGCTGAATGTAAGTCCTTATCTTCAGTAAAAGAATCACTATTCTCATTATAAAAATATTCTGGCTCAAGGTCCTTGTCATTATTTGGAGAAAGTTGAGGTTGCAACTCACTTTTATGTTATCATGTTGATTTACCTTTTCAAAAACATCTTCCTTTTTAGTATCATATACTGGAGAACCTTCAAAACTTATAAAATAACATTTTCTCTTTTTATCCACAAACGTCCCAAAGGCTTCATCATTTGATAAATCAAATGCAAACACGTTTTAGATGTCATTATAGTATTTAACCAATTCCTGGCCAAATTTGTGATATTCATTATATTGTTCAAATTTGTCCCTTATGGCATCAAAATAACACTTTCCCTAATCATGTGTGCCACCAGTCTGGTCCCTTCTAGGGTCACCCTTCTTTTTTTTTATGACTGTGATCAAATCATATTGTCTTTTCGAAGCATTGTCCATTTAAATTTTTACCAACGCCATTGTGGGGATGCTCTCTCACTCGCATTTTCACAATAAGCTAGATTATATCCTTTTTATCTTTATGGCCATGGCCAACCTCTTCATCAAAATATGGAGGACAGATAGAACACGGAAATATGAAAGACATAACTCGAACCTATAGGACATCAATCATCGAGGAACCAATAGTAGGAGGAATCGATCAATTATACCTAAATCAATTTACATTAGTTTCTATTTGGTTTATCATGGAAGTTGTCAAAATTACAATTTGGTATGTGCTATATTAATCTATTTTGTTAGCACAGACAGAAAGTGTTTTCCCTTACTTTATTATATATCCTTGGAAAGGGCAAGGTGAGGTAAAAAAAAATATAGTCATATAAGAACATGGCCATTTCATCAATCAGAATCTCTTGTTTCTGCTCCTTCTCTAGGAAGTCACAGAATATATGACAGTGATCTTATTTTCTATTAAGGTGATTGAAACAACCATCCCACTGCTGCAACATAGAAAAATCCTTTATTTTCATGTGATGGATGCACGTTGTTCCTTTGGGTGCAAGATTTCACAACAAGAATTAATCTTAATTGGTCTCTTCATCTAGGTAATTTCGACTATTCATCTCCTCATAATAGCTTTCGCAATTTCTATTTGTTCATGCGATTCTATATAAACATGCATTTTTTCTTTCTGGCCATATCCCAATAGTGGTTACTAATTAGGGAAGGTTGTACTTTTTTGTTTCCTTAAATCCCTTTTCAACTATTGAGTCCTATTTTTTGGAGAACAGTAGTTCCTCACTAACCAAAACCTAATGGATTGATGTATATATTTATAGTTGATTCTTTGGTATCAAACGGCTCGCTATGATGGGGTATACCTATGTAAATATAGGTGAGACAACAATACCCAAATTGACTCTCATTTCATAACTTGGGGAGTTACATCACTGAACTCTTGATTATAATTGTTTGGCTTTATTTTTTGTGCATACAAATCACTGTTGGGCTAGACCTAATTGTGATCGATATGTATATCTTTCTTTTTCCTTTTATTTTCCTTTCCACTGCAACATGTTTGCAATTAGCTATTTTTAAAAAATATTTTTTGATGTGTTTCCCTTTTCTTTTCCATTTTATTACAATATTTTTGCAAGTTGCAGTTTTTAAATGCATTTATTCATCTTCTTCGATTCAATTTTCCTCTTTTATTACAATATTTTTGCAAGTATCAGTTTTTAAAAAGGATTTTTTTATCTGCTTCTATGATTAATTTATTGTGATGTTGTGCCTACAGGGGAAAATTGTTGCAAGTGCTTCAAAATTTCATGCCTCTAGTATCAAGGTGCTTGCTGGTTATGTGAACAGCAAGGGCCTCAAACTTGGAATATATTCAGATGCAGGGTATAATAGATTTTATGTATACTTTATTTGTGTCTTTTCTTTTCTACAAGATTTTTTCTCCTATAACTATATATGGAAAACCTGCCTTTCCACAATCTCGGTATAATAGATTTTCTTTATACTCTAGTTGTGTCTTTTCTTTTCTATGAGATCCTTTCTTCGATAACTATGTGTGGAAAATATGCCTTTCCACTATCTAGAAATATTGGAAAGGTCATCAAAGTCCAACATTCGTGAGTACATTATATTTTATATCCCATTTTTAAATTCTCACAAGCTTCTCTTTTTTATCAGCTACTATACCTGTCACAAGCAGCCAGGTTCCTTGGGACATGAGCAAGTTAATGGCGATACATTTTCTTACTCGGCAAACTTATTTTCCTTCTGGGTTTTTATATGTAAATTATAAATGTTCTTATCTTTTAAATTCTAAGTAATAGATAATTTTTTGTTCTTCTGCAGGGTGTGGATTATCTCAAATACGATAACTGCTACAAGGATGGCTCTAAGCCCAAAATATGGTAAATATTTTCTCTCATCAATGTAATCCTTCTTAGTTTGTCTTTCCATTCTGCTGATTGGAAGCAGTTGGAGCACAACACAAGATATTGAGGACAAGTGGGAAAGTTTAATAGCTATATCTTCTAAGTAGTCTAGGTAGTTTGAAATTTCTGAGGCATGTAAATATAGCATCTTATGTGCATGCAAAAACAAGTGTAATGATGTTTCTTTGAATTCATGGCTTCAGGCACCACTATGGATTGGGCGTGATGTAACATCTATGCACAAGAAGACTTATGGAATCTTAAGTAACTCTGAGGTTATTTCAGTCAAACAAGGTGAGTCTCTTCTTCAAATTATTTTGAATATTTATAAACTAAGATATTGTACTACAAAATTTTCGTTTTGATAAACTTGAACATGTTCCAACTTACCATAAGCTTAATTATATGTCATTATTTCTGTAATGACTCTTATTTTTTCATTTTGACCTTCTTACTTATATGACTAATTAATGCACTAAAACAATTTAATAGTTGAACATGGCATTGTAGGTTTGGTAGCAGCAATGACATATGGCATGTAAGAGGCACGTGGTGTGCATGAATGTTGCATTGTATCTCACCGAGTCCAACCGATGACATGATCGTGTTGTTCAAGAAGCAATAACTAAGGGTGCCATTGCAACTAGTGCCGAGTTTCTTAGAAACCTCACTCATTAAGGTTTGCTTGTTTTGATCGTCGTTCACATCGTAGTTAAAATCCCATTTCAAAGCATAAGTGTTTTTGAATGCAAGAACTTCATAACTACAAATGTTATTTCGGCTGCTCCAACTCTAGCTCACGGGAGGGACTAGCTGACATGCAAGCATGCTTGTTAAATTTTGATTTGAGATTCATCGATGAATGTTTAGGCCGTCGTTTGTTTATCACTTTAATTTTTTTATGTAAAATAAATCCACACGGTTGTGTTCGTGGAGATTATACAAAGATTTTTTTATCTATAACATTATTTATTTTTAATTATATTTTATTGCATTAAAATCATATGAATCTGAATATTGGCTTTAACAACAATTGGTCAGATATTATTTATTTATTTATTTTATATATTTTTTTTACTTTTACTTTTCATTATATTTTATTGAGATGATATTAGTGTGAATATTGGTTTTAACAACAATTTGTCGGATATTAATAATTTTTATTTGTAATTATATTGTGTTTAAATGATATGAGTGACAATGTTGGATGATTTTATTTTAGCTAGATAATATGAGTGTCAACATTGAATGTACCACCAATTTGTTAGATGTAAAAATAGTTGAGACAGATATTTATTAAGCGTAAATGTCCACTTGATAATTTCATCTTAGAGTAACTTTCCCGTCAACTACTGTGACACTAACATTTATTATGCACACTCAATGCACTAAACCTTAAGAAGATGACGTTCCAATACCAACATTTATTCTGCACACATGAAAGCCAATGGATTATTTTTCCACCGAATCAACCGACGATAGCCCGCCTTGCTCTATTCATAGCCGAATAGAAACCAACGAAATGTCTTATGTTTATGGTTGCTCGACGGTATAGGGATAAACTGGAATCACCGCAAAGGTAATAGTGTGCATAAAACGGAACAAACCCAAATAGAAAAACTCTACCGCATTCAATTTCTTCTGTCTGCATAGTATTGGTCGGAATTATTTTCTAGATGGTAGAGATTTTGTAGTATGTATAAATCAAAACTTGAAATTTATTTTGAAAGTAGTTATCTTCTTTTTACTTTTTTAATTAAATTGATTAATAAATAAAAATATTATATGCACACTTTCACAAAATATTCTAAGTACTATGCATAAGTTAAATGTTCAGATTCATCTTTAAATTCTTTCTCTTTTTTTTGGTTTTACCTTTTGTTTATAAAATATTCTAATTAAATTGATTATTTAAAAGAAAAATAATATAAACATGTGCCTTCTAAAGTGATTTATAGATTTTGGACATGTCTTATTGATAAGCCATAGTATTGGTCCATGGTATTGCAACAAGACCTATTTATAAATTAAAACCTATATAATAAGTATTTTGTTACTTATTATATGTTCATGCTTATAGGAATTTACTCGTCATTTACCCTTGTCTATTTCGTAATAGAGCTTCTAGAATTTTAACTTAATTCTCAATAATTATTAGATTGACTGTACCAATTTGACCTCCACAAAATATTCTAGAATATTCTTAGTTGTATTCACAAATTGAAGGTTCAAACTTATTTTCAAATAATTATGTTTTTTTGTCTTTTAATTAAATTAATTAATTAACCAAAAAAATCATATGAATGAGTGTTAGAGGGAACAAGTTATAGTTTATATGGAATGATTTATGGTTTTTGTGGCATGTAGTATCAATAAACAAAGGTATTGTGACAAAGCATATTTACAAATCAAGAATCTTCATCAGTGAGGATGAATCTCTAAAATTAAGATTCTTGTTACAAGTTTTTTTAATTGTGTATATATTTAACTTCTTTATTAATTATTTTTATAAAGAATAATAATTTAAACTAAAATAATAATTTAGTTAATTCTTATGATTTTTTTTTTTAGCAGAATGAGATGCATAATGATGTAAGTATTTTGATGCTTATATGGATTAATGGCTATCCACATTTACTATTCATGAAATTTATATAATGGTGCTAGCATATGAATGTTATTGGTTATTCAAGTAGAACTTATAAATGCATAGAATAAATATAATTATTTTATAAATTAATGTTATCATTAGTTATTAATAATCAATAAGAAAGAAATTTCTTTAAGAACATACTATATTTATTATAACGTATTTACCACATCCATCATAACTCTCGATTTATCAAGCTTAGAGGGATTAAATAAGAAGATATAAGAAGATATTTGATCCATCTAAATGCTTGGTAGATCATCAATGCTATGGATATAGACTAATTAAAAATAAATTAAACAAAAATAATAATAAATTATTATAATAAATTTAATTAATATAATAACATTAAAAAAACATCCATCGTGGCCATGTCTCAAGTTTACAAGTTTATATGTTCCTTATAGCTTTTAGACTATTTCTAAGTAGATCCTCAATGCTATGGATATAAAGTAATTAAAAATAAATTAAACAAAAAATAATAATAAATTTAATTAATATAATAAAATGGAAAAAACATCCATATAATAAGTTTACAAGTTTATATGTTCCTTCTAGCTTTTGGACTATTTCTAAAGGAACCTTATTTGATACTAATTGTTGGAAAATAGGAAAATACTAAGTAGGTCTGAATTAGCATTTCATGAACAATTTTAACAATTAATAAAAAGATTCAAATACTCAAAAAATGACCATGTAAAATATATAAATATCACAGCAACACCATAAGCATCATTCACATAGAAAAATAATAATTTTTACATGAAAATCCATAATGAAATAAAACCCCCAATTTTTCTTTTAATTTTGATGTAAAAGAAAGGAACAATATTTTTTTCTTTAAATCTTATTGTGCATGCAAACATAAAGGAAGATGCACACTATTTTTATTTGCAAGCACACAATTGTAGCAAGAACCAGCTACCACTCTCTATAGGCACTGGCCTACTGATATGTTTTAGGAAGCTACATGATAGAGACTCTGATTTTCTAATAAATGATGTTAATTTTTGTTCCTACTAAATAATTGATCTTCTATTTAAAGTACCCTATTTTTTTTTGTAACGACTCTCACTTCGCAAAAAAAGTTTTTTTTTTTCCAATATTCTCATTTGAATATTATTACTAGCATCTGGTATTTTTTTCCTTTTAATGTTCGTCATAAATTGACGAGATTTTATTACCACCTCTATATTATCGTCTTTTTCATTTCGTCGCAATTCGACGAGATTATGTTATTAATACTAAAATTATCATTTTATCTTCTTGAATTCTATTATTTCGTTTACTACTATTAACGGTACTCTATGCATCATCTTGTGCATTAGCTAATGCTAAACCAACACCTTATGGTATTCCTATGACAAATCTTTATTTTAGATAAATTATCCTTAATTTATTACTTCACCTCATTCTTATTTGCACTAATTTTGGATAATATATATATATATATTAACTTGAGGCCCTCTCAACTAATATATATATCATATTATTTTTATAATTACTTTCCTCCCTTCTCACTTGTTAACCAATGCCATCGAATTCATATAGAACAAGGATTTCATTAATACATTATCTCTCTTTATTTAGTTTAATTTCTTCTGCGTACTTATGGTATTACGTTAACCTCTTATTATGGTTTCTCATTTCATTACTTTAGGCTGGTTTGGAATGCATACAACCATAATTAAATCGGACTTATATCCATTATGTTGCTAACATTCCATCTACCAATTTCAGCACACTATGTGACATTAACTATTAGTACTACCAACACACTGCCCAACCATTATTTTGTCCTTGGCTCAAGAATTTACCACGCTACTTGTAATTCCACGTTACTTCATTTTAGTTGTCATTTCCCCAAGATACGACATAATATATCTCGGCCTAATTCAACTAAGTTTACCCCTAACTCTACCTAAGAATTTGGGATGGCATTAATGATGCCAACAACGAATCCCTCTCTTGAGACCAGTGAACTCCTTAGGGAGATGTGATCATAACTTCAATCAATCCAGCATCTTAAATTCTCTGCCAGCAACGTAACTCCTCAAGTATGTTATCATGTGATGGCTTTATGTTTAGTGTTTCGAATTTGTGATTTGAGTGAGGCTCTTAATTCGTTGACACTTGTATGGTTGAGATGAATTAGGGTTTAATCTGTATTTATTGTTTAAAAGATGAAGTCTACAATATTGTTTATTCTTTGTGTTTTCTATCTAGAGACATAGCTTGTTTTTCTGGTTGATTGGGAGCAGAACCTTCACTTCCATTGTCGAATTACTGCAACATGATTTACCCATTTCTCTTCAGAGATTTTGAAGAATGGTAATTTTCGTTAACGCCCGTCTACGATCTTTGTTTCTATTATTTTATCTTAAAGGAGTTTAAATATAATGAAATAAGGTCTCCTAAATTTTAACAATGCTCACTCTGTTGCTCAGTAATCATTGTGTCCTTTTTTTTTTCCTCTGCCTGCGGAGTTAGTTTTCATAGTTACGTTTTTTTATTTTAGATAATTAATATTCAATTGTGATTTTTAACTCAGTTACTTCTTATCCCTACAACTCTTTGATTTGTTTTTAACGATTTTCATTCAAATTTGGGCTTAACCCAGTTTCATTGGGATTGTGAGTTCTTTCTCTAACATTTACAAGGTAAAATCCAAGTATGATGTCATTCTAAGCTTCTGGTTTCCCTTTTCTTTCACCAACGATGACCCCCATATATACTCTACCACATATAAATTCAATTTTTTTTCTTTTAGGCCTATTGGTGTACACATATCAGTGTTTTTATATATCACGATATTTGCTGTAGGTCACCAGCAAAAGGGTTTGGGCAGAATCAGAGGCCCATTCCTTCAATCCTCATACAATGGAAAACCCACCAGGTAATCATGTTTGTTAACTGGATTTCTTATGTTTCCTGCTAAGGTCGATATCCTCCTACATTTTATCCTCCTCAATCCATACTGTTCTTGATAGTAGTTTTATTTTTGTGGCTACAGGTGGAATAACCAAGGAATAGAACCTCTCACGGTAAGTGGTTTTCATCTTGATTTTTCCATTTTAGCATGGTTCTCCTCATAAAAAATTTGGTTATATTTCAATGTTTCTAATTAATTTGTTGTTCTTATGCATGTACGTTCCAACATTTTCCTTCATTTCTTACGATGGAATTGTTTTCGCGACCACTATTTTAACTTATTCACCTTATTACATTTCCAACGTAGGTTGGTAACATTATTCCATAACATCTCTTCTACTCTCGTCATTTCTCCATATTTACCAACAATGTAGAGGATTAATTTAAAATGATTTTACCTTGGCTACATTACAGCACTACATTTGATTTTAATTTTCTAGATATGTTTAAACATTTCTGGGCTTATAACCTTAATTGGGACTGTATTAATTTTTTCTTATAATTCTTCCTGGTTCACATACTACTTTGGAGTTTTGTAATAACATTTACTTGTATGCCTTCTTAACGGTTTACAAAATGATCTGGATTTATGCAGGAATGCAAAAGAATAAACATATAACCATAAATATAGAGATGCAGCGGAAATAACACTTCATTTCATTAATATCAATATAGAATCATGCATAAGTAACAAACTATTTGAAGTACAATTTACAACAATACTTTAACTTATACTCACACTGTAATTTGTTCTTTAATATTCTGACAGCACTCACAGTCTTATTCCAGCATATTAAAATCTGATGCATGTACTTATGTAGTAATATCAGTGGCTTTATCTCTCATTTGGTAAAGTATTATGCTTCAGAACGGATAATTAAAATATAATTAATGATAGTTTCGTTTTTGAAATCCTAATTCAGATAATAAGACTAGAATAAATATTATACAAAGATTCTCTGTTAGCCTCCTGACCCAGATTTAAATCTGTCACCAGATATAGACATTCTAGCCATTGGGGCTAACTAGACATTGTCCATACAATATGGATTTCAGTATTCCTACTGTAACAAAATCGGTTAAATGTATGGACCTGTTCTACCTCATTGTACCTAATATTAACTACAATATGAAAATTCTAAAATTTTAACTTCAACCACTTAACACACATCCAAGATTAATATCGAACTGTAAAATTATAGTTAGGTGTGCATACAAATTTTCTTTAACTAGTTTCCTCTCAACCATGGAGTTTTCTCTCTATAACCCACCCCTGAGCCGAGACCTTAGCTCCCAATGATAGACAACTCTTTGTCTATCCTGGATCAGCTTATTTAAGCTTTTATTTCCCAATATTGTTTCCAATTACTACGTCCAGTAATTTCAGGATGCTTTCTTCCTATTTTTTCTAGGCTTTCCCTCTGTTTCTTCCATAGAGGTACTTTAAAGTTGTCTTTCCACTTTTCCAGCTCTTTCCACCTCCTCCCAACACTTTCCTCTTTATTGGGGAAATTAGATGTTTATCTCCACATCTAATTTTTAGTAACTTGTTTTATTCCTTCCAAGGATTTCTGGAAGGTGTGGGAAAGTCTCTTCACCTTATCCACATCCTCATGGATTTAGGTTTCAGATCTCAATTCTCAATCTAGTCAATGCACACATAATTTTTCACTTTTTTATTAATTAAAAAAAATATATATATACATACCAGTTCTTCATTGGGATCCACTTCCCCTTTGGACTTGTTCAATTGTCAATTTAAAAGCATAGAAACTTGGTGTATTACATTTTTTATCCTCTCCAATTTTCTTATAGAAAACAGTTTGAATTTTCATCTAGTATCCACCTATAACATTTTTTTTTCCTTATGTTCCATATATAATTTATATTTTTAAAAATTTTTATATTTACCACTTGCTTTTCATCTTCATTATTTCTCTCTTTCTCTCACAACAATAATTTCTTTAAAAAAAAGGGGAAAAAATTCCTAAATTACAAATCCAACAATTATTTTTATAACAATATCCTCTCATTAGTTTTGTATTTTTTCATTCTCAATTATCATGATTTAATTGACATCATATTCATGTTTCTTGAGTTTTGGTAGTCTCTTTCTTTCAAATTCAAGACATTTTAATTCGTTGGTATTTGAATCAATATTCATACTTCCTTTCCTTCACCATAAGGGCTTCACTCAATTAACATATGACATATAACGTGAATTCATGGAATATTAAACAAGAACCCAAAACTTGGCTGAATATTGGAAATTAACTCTAAAAATTCACATTATTTAACCCCCTCCCAACTCAATACACCTTCCCAATTTAAAAACTCCTACTTTCACTAGATATTATAGGTATCCATATTTTCATTAAAATTATTTATACCCCTTTATATTTTTTCATTAAATTTGAGCTCCATTTTGTATAGCTACAAATATAAAAATCCTTTACCCCCTAATATATGATAAATATATTATGTCATTTTCTCCTGAAAAAATTTCCCCAATATGAACGAAAATGATATGGTGTTGCTCAGCTAGTGAAGCCATCGTGGGCTTCACATCGCCTTACCCTGAATTTTTAGTTGTAGATATGAATTTTCTACTTAAATGTTGAGTTATCTAAGACAGATAATTTTTTTTTGTTGTAATAAGGAATTATTGAGAGGAGTGGGGGTGGTAAATCAATAATTATTAGGTTATTAAATTTTTGTGCTCAATTCTTATATTTTCATTGGCTTTTGCTAGCTATTTGTATGAGCATATAAACCGAAAGTTCAATATACAGTAAATGAAACTGTTCGCATGACCAAATAGTTAACTAGTTGATTAACACATACATATTAACACTCACATTTTTTACGTGAAAACGCAAACGAAAAAACCACCAATATGTGTGTTTTTATGATGTAAATTCAACACCCGTTTAATTCCATATTTTTGTTTATAAGCAATGACTCACATGAGGGCCCAACCCCCTTCAGATACCAAGCCACCACTTTCAAGAGGCACCAACATTTTATGAATGTTGAGAACTACCTACTCGAGCCATTTTTCTACTTTTCCATTTAATTTTCAAACTAAAAAAAGAGGCTAATGCATTAAAAAATAATATAAATATTCTCTATCGCAATACCATCTCCATTTATTCAACTCAAAATTTCTCCTTTGAATTGTGATCTCTGACACTGAACCATTTATAGTCTCATCCCTCGGAATCACTATCTCCAAGTTAACATTTGGCTCAGCCAAAAACTCACAACATTGCACTCTGTAACCCACAATAATTCTACATGCCCCCATTTTTCTCAACTACACTCCACAGTTTTTTTCCTCTGATGTGTTGTGAATGATGCAATATTTGTACTTGATAGTATGCTATAACAAGGCATGGTTTGTTGTTGTTCCATCATGTACCATGCACCCTCCAACAATATTCAATTCTTGAGATGGGATTAGTTCACTCAATCATCATAATCGCATTGAATCTCTATATTTTTTTTAGTATCGAAAACTTGCATAATGTAGATAATGGAATTTTGAGTATTTATCTATGTTGGTAATTTATTTTTAGTCAAATCATGCACTCCAATGAGGATTTTCATCCTTAAAAACTTATCAAAATGATTCACATGCACTTGAGGCATGACTTGTATTTTAATCATTTCTTCTACACCTAGCCATATTTTTCATTTAATTCCTCATGGCATGAAAAAAAAAGATCAAGTATGGCTTGTTTTGTTTGAACTAGGCCCATTAAATTAGCTTTGCAAGTCATTCTCCTTGCTTGCCCATCCCTCCATTCTCTATAGTTTTCATTAACATTTTAAATAGATGTGGTTCACTTTAAAGGTTATAAAAATCATGAATCACACGTGAAATATATATAATTCCTATGCACCTCTTTCAATGTTGTTCCGGATTTCGCAAGGTCATGGGTAAAATCGCTCCATTGGTGATGCACCAATGTGTTTCCTCAACCGCCGAATTCCCATATTCTCGACTAGCTCAGAGAATTTATTTTCCTATTGATGTGACTTAGGTGCTTTTTATTCATTTAACGTTTTAAATCGAATAAACAGGAAGAAATTTACAAAACAAAGCCTTGATGAAAATTTTTAGGTTCTGTGATATAATTAGTTAAATTCATGTTTACATCCTCTGGCAAATGCGAAACCTCTATATGGTAACATGTATCACCTATATTTTACTCATTACGCCACAAAAATATGTTGAATCTAACTTCCACATATCCTCTATACTTCCACGACATGCTGAAGTCATCTCCCATATATGTTGTCAATGCATCACTATGATCCAATAACATTATGCTAATTTTTATCGTGTACCAATTTCAACATAGTTTGGCAATTGGGAGTTGGGGCTTTGTTCTCCTGCTAAAAATTATTACAGGACTCACCCTCTCACCTATATGAACTAGGCCCACTTCCCTACTTGGTCGACTACCAACTAATTCACATGCCTGATTAGGAGTTGGTTCCACACAGGTCGGGGGTTAGGAGTGGTGAATATTTGTTCTCCTGTTGAACCCTGTTGCATGGCCCGAATCACCTAACTCCCTAGCTTAGTCTAAAAGTATTCCCAAGTCCTGAAAAAAAGTACTTTTTTTGTCTTTGAACTTCAACTGGTTGTTACTCATGATCCACAAGGCCTTTTCCAGGCTTCAACATACCATTCAAAATTTCTTCTAGAATACTTTCCATGTACGCCACTTTTTGGAGAAACTAAGTTGATCACTTGAGGCATAATATCCTCCAAAGGCCGAGACTGCCAACCATCATATTCATGTTTTTATGTCTTCTCCACTAAGCCTACTACTATGATGATTCTCTGCAGAATACTGTAGTAACCATCGGACACCCCCTAAAAAAAATTCTCTTCACTTCCAACATATGTTGCCTCTGACCTCACTTCTATTCTGGTTGACTTGAATGCCAACATACCAAGTTCCACCAACCATTCAGACAACTCCAATTTTCCAACATAGAAGCTATATTATGTTAACCGCAAAATCCTTATATCCCTTAATTCAACCATGTCTAAAAGGAACTTAGTGGTTTGAGATCATCTTACTCATTTTTCAATGCATTCAACATCGAGGTATTTCAAAAAATTTCCATAGTGGTTGATGCACCGTACCTTTGTATTATTCATGAATTGAATGTGTTTCCATTCAAAACATTTTCCAATGTGGAACATTTATGTATTTCATCTAGTATCCAAGTGTTTTTAACCTTGGAATTTTTCCTTTGTATCCAAATCATCAATACTCCAAACGAACCTTAAGTTTGTTTTTTCCCCACTTCCCAATCATATGTCAAATTAGTTAACACTACAAAACATTTAGAAATAAAAAATTCTCCCATTAATCCCAAGGATCTACCACATAACCTTGTTGACATCATCCTTCTCTGTGGTTTCCTTTGAGTGGTGCCACATGTTCACCTTTCCATCCCAAATTTCCAAAATCACCTCCCACATGTCATGTGTAGAGAGTGTGCCATGTCATGTTAGATACATCAAAATACTAATTATTTAAAATTCTTTAAACACTATATTTCATTAGCCCCTAAATCAGTAGCTCCTCGTTAGAGGAAATTTCATCCTAAAAGTGGTCTCCAAAGGAAAAATAAAAAAATTAATACAAAATTCCATGTAAACAATTTTTAATATTGCTTTACTTTTATATATGTTCTAAACTATTTATTAGCATGAGATTCAATAAAAAATTTTAATATACCATTTCTAATTTTATACTTTTATTTAAATGCCTCAATATCACACTTCTATATATATATATATATATATATATATATATATATATATATATATGACGTTTAAATTTAACTCTCTATATTTATATTTAATAATATTTAATTTTAATTTTCTATATTTATATTTTATATTTAACTCTCTCTCTATATATATTTTTTATGTTTAACTAATTTTTTTGGTGCTTTCTTAATGGAGTTGTCTACAGAGGCCAAAATTTAACCTAGAATATTTGTTTTCCGAAATTCGATATTTTTTTCATTTTTAACTATTTCACTATTTTATATTTAATTGTATATTTATGTCGTAAGGCGTCACTCTTTGACAACAACTCTCCTAGCTCCCACTGTGTTTTTCTATGCACCATTGGATCAAATGTTAGATGATTGAAATGTTTTAGGCCACTAGATCCATGCCCTCCTTCATTTATTCTTTTCTAACTACCTAACTAACTCACCAAGCCTCATTAATGTGTCTTAAGAAACCACTGGAACACCATGTTGCATTGATATGTGACTTCCCTTTTCAAGTTATTTACCCATGTTTTAGTATCTTGCTTTGGAATTGATATTTATGAAAGTTTTTTACTTTTTATCATCTTATATTCAGAAAAATATCATTCTGAAGCCAACAATTTTTCAAAGGCTTATGTACCCACAGCCATTCGAAGCAACACATTCTTGCCCTTTTCAAGTTGTTTAGCCATGTTTTAGAATCTTTCTTTGACATTGATCTTTATGGAAGTTTTTATACTTTTTACCATCGTATATTTAGGAAAATCCCATTCTGAAGCTAACCTTTTTTGAAACCCTTATGTACAATGTACGCACATCCATTCGAAGTAGCACAGGGCTAATGTTGCTTTAAGATTTTCTGATCTAGTGGGATCAACATTGGTATTAATTTGTTATTTTTCTGCATTGGATGCATGCATTTTCTGTAGAACCATAATTTGAATCCATATTTTTGTTTGGAATTCTGTAGAACCATAATTTGAATCCATATTTTTATTCAGAATTTCTATTGGCATTCTTAAATTATTTCCTCAATTCTTAAGAAACCACTTTCATGCATTTTCAAGAAACCGTGGAGCAGTATGCTACATTGATATGTAATTTCTTCCCTTTTCAATTTATTTACCCATGTTTTAGTATGTTTCTTTGGCATTAACTTTTATGAAAAAAATTAAAATTTTTACCATTGTATCTTTAGAAAAATCCCATTCTGAAGCCAACATTTTTTTGATGCTTACATTTTCTGTAAAACCATTATTTGAATCGATATTTTTATTTGGAATTACTATTGGCTTTCTTAAACTATTTCCTCAATTCTTAAGAAACCACTTTCATGCATTTTCAAGAAACTGTGGAACAATATGTTGCATTGATATGTAATTTCTTTCCTTCTCAAGTTATTTACCCATGTTTTACTATCTTTCTTTGGCATTGATCTTTATGATTTTTTTTTTACTTTTTACCATCGTATCTTTAGATGCTCGCATTTTCTGTAGAACCATAATTTCAATTCACTTTTTTATTCGGAATTTCTATTAACATTCTTAAGGAATTTATTTATTTCTTTTACTATTTTCTTAATTCCTAAAAAACCCACCTTCTTTTACTATATACTATTTACCACCGTATCTTCAGAAAAATCCCATTCTAAAGACATATGTTTCTTGTTCTTAGCGTTAATATTCTTTGTTTTTTTGTTTTCCTTTCACTCTTGCATGTCTATATAATAGTATTTTTTACTTCGTTGCCTACCTTGTCAAGTTACCCTTCTAGTTGTCTTGTTATATGGCAAGTTGGAATGGGTTGATTTGCTTATTTTGATACATTCATATGTCTATGACTAGGTTCAAGTCACATAATATTAAAATTAAATATTTTTACAGAAAATTACATCTCAAACATTCGGCACTTAAATCCAAAACAAGACCCTCTATGCCTAGTAGAGTTCAAGTCCTAGAATATTTTAATATAAAATTAAGCCTCAGACATTCAACACCTAAACTCAAGGTAAGTCTCTCTATCCCTTGCAACTCCTCATTGAGAGTTTCTTGAAATATTTAGACTAAAAAATCAAATTATTTGGAACTAGTGATAATAGATCTTGTAGATCACATTAAAATGATGGTATTTGAATCTCTTAGCAAGGAATTAAAAGAAAATAACCAAATATAAAAATCCTTCTCGAGAGAAGAAAGAAATATGGACCAAACTGGTGTGGAAGGAAATAATATTAGCATCATATGTACTACTTTTTATCTTCAATTATTTTGAATATGTCACGATTATTTTCAAATTTAAATGTATGCCTTAAGGATTTTCATTTGCAACATTTGGTGAAATTTCTAGTTTATATTTTTGGCTAAAATATAGTAATTTTTCCTTTCTAGAATACCTTTTATAAATATTTTTCTATTTTATATTTAAGTACATATTTTTCACATGGGGCATAGAATATATGATGATGGGGTGTATTATTAATTCACCCAATGATGTCAAAATCACTAGTTTGAACCTCTGTGGGAAACAATATAGTCATTTTATTGGTTGGTGTGGCTGAGCCTGAGAGCCATCCCCACGTAATTTGGATAGCTTAGATGCCCCCGGGTCACCATTTCTCAAGCCAAACGTTAAACCTATAGTCATCTCTAGAGAATAGAGAAAACTTGAGAAAAAAATAGTAAATTTTATATTTAACTATGTCTTTGTTGTTTTTTAAGTATTTAAGTACTTAGATATTAAATTATAATTATATTTAAATATTTTTTAAACTATTTTACATTTAGTTATAACTATTGATATTTATATTTTATATTCAATTTTCTATATGTATTTTATATTCAACTTTTTCTTGGTGTTTTTTTGGGGCATGGTTATTAATGTTAAATGGGATCCCATTTTGAAGTTATATTTTTTTCATTAATATCAATATTTACATTGCACTAAGAACTTTTTTCGATATTTTTATTCATATTGGTAAGGTAGGTAAATAATATTTATAAATACTTCACAAATACCAAAATTAATAATAAAATATTTCACCGATACCCAAATTAAACATTGTAAAATTATTTAAGGCATGTACCACATTTTGAATTTAAAGGATTTTGATTGGTTTACATATTGTGACATGGAAATTACATGAAAATTTCATGGCCACTTTTAAGCTGAAATTTCCTCTAATGTTACTTCATCCAGGTGCTCGGGAAGGAAGTAGTGCTTGTGAGCTCATCTTAGTCATTGTGCATTAATCTCATTTTTTCATTTCATTCGGCATCAACGCATTTCAAAACTTTGACATCATGCTTAATACACCACAACCCTAGATTTTCCATGAGTGAATGAATTTCCCTTCAAAACCTTCTCCACTATGGAATTTTTTTTCATTGCATCTAGTATTCAAGTGTTCTAAACTTAGATATTTCTCCTTTGAAGCTAGATCTTGAATACTCAACATGGAACTTAATCTTATTTAGGCCCCATTTCTTAGTCATATTCAAAAACACTTAACACCATGAAGCATTTAGAGTCACGATTTTTTTGACATGAATGTCGAGGATTTTCTACATCACTTTGATGATCAAATCCTTCCATGTGGCTTCCTTTGAGTGGTTCTACATGTCACACATATTTGGACCACTTGGCCATCCAAAATATCCAAAATCACCTCCAACATGTCATTTTTAGAGAGTGAACCATGTCATCACTTTCCACGATATCTCCATTAGACACTATAACATCATGTACATTTTTTTCTTGATGGGTACTGAATTCTTGGGTAAGTCCAAATGTCCCATTTCGTTATATGATTTTGGAATCTAGGATAATTCTAGATGAATTCATAAATTTGAAAAATATTTTGAGTGGCTCATATATTTCCTGAAATCCCATATTTTTTTCATTGGTATACCTTCACATACACCAAATTTCATCAATTTTTATGATTTGTTCTAAGTTTTATATACCATTATAAGGGTATCTAAGAAGAATATATAATGAAAAACTTAGTTTTCTCTTTTGAGCTAAGGCATTAAGTCAAAAAAATACTTCGAAAAATTTCAAAAACTATACCCTCCAATATCCTACGTAATCTTGGAAAAATATACATAAATGAATTAAGTCTAACGATGAATGAGAACAATGAATAAATTTGACATTGATGAAATTATTTTTCTCAAAAATATCCCCATTTGGAATTGATGGCAAGACATTCAAACATTCTTGGTCATATATGGAAATACTACCTAGAAATTGTATTCTTATTATTCAACATATATGTACTCATCAACACAATTCATTATTTTGATTTCATTGTTTTCTCTTGCCCCCCCTTTTACATCAATGGAAAATGACTTGGATTCTCATTCTCTCCCTTAGGAAATATAATATATTTTTGATGACTCTCCTTTTAAGTACATCCTCCCCATGAAATTTTTGAAGGTCAATTCATTTATGTTATTCAATATCTTATTATTCTCGCCCTTAACAATTCACTATTGCATGGATTTTAAGATTCTATTTTTTAGGACAATCCCCCTTTGACAATTCTCCCTCTAAAATGATATATACAACTACGAATTTAAATTTCTACAGAAAATACTAAATGTTGTTTCTAGCTTCTTATCTCCATGTACTCCAATATTTGGACTCTTACACTTTAATCATTACCCATTTAAAAGAATGCTCAACATACATTATTTATTTACTCTTCTCAACTAGAGATGGTTTTTTGATTAAATATTTACTCACAGTATGCTCCCCTTGTGAATTTCTCCATTTATGTTTGTTGTAACCATACTATTTTTCTTATATATTCTCACTCTTCCTATTTTCTTCTTAGAATCACATAGGTAATTAACCTCCAACCATTTCCCCCTTTAAGCTTCTACTTCTAATGTTGATCTTAAGACTCCATCTATGTTCACTTTCCTTGCTTATATTTGGTTGTTTATGCATACAACTATTATTGACTAATTTATACAATTACCCTATATCAGAAGAAGAAGTTAGTGAAGAGATAAGGGGTATATCACTCCTAACTTCTACCTTAAGCACTAAAAGGGTTATCTAGGAAGAGGCTTTTTCAGGTCATATCAACTATTTTTTTCCTTTGTTGATATATATTCTAACTTCTACAATTTGATCGAATAGATATTCTCTCAAGATGGTGATACGTGATGGGTGTATGATTAGTATTTTAGTGAAAATAAAGATTCTTGGATATAATTTTTTTTCTAAATTGGACTAATTCTATTAATCAAAAATATGGTACAAGATGATACAATCAAGAGAGCAGAAAACCGACAACAGGAAATGATAGGACTATTAACCTATGTTCCGTAGAGGGAGTAAAATAAGGAAGACACTATAACATATGACTAGAAGGAAAAAAAATCGACTTCTACACGAATGGGCGAAGCTTCAACACGAAGCTTTTTCCCTTTCCCTTTTTTGACTTCGACCCAACCATCCTGGGGTGAATGAGCAATAACAACTTGAAGATTGGGGTTCACCACGCTCCTTTTACGAGATCGGAGGAGGAGGACATATGGACTCGTTTTTGGGCGATGAGTCGTATTGGAGGAGTGCACCGATCGTCGGTGGGAGGGTCCCCGGAATGAGGGGCTTGAGCCACTTATACATCGCAACCTTCATCTTCGAGCTAGAGGATTTAGAATCCATGACTAGAGGTGGAGAGCATGGAGCCCGACGTTTTGGCTTAGGCTTGGAGAGGATATCCTTTTTCTTTTTTGCGAGGAGGGATGGGCGGGAGTTCTGCGGATGCCGTGATTGGTGGCAATGGCGGCAACGGAATGCGGTATTTTCGTAATCCGATTAGTACGGGTCCATACAAAGTCGTTTATCTTGATATTGATTTGAGTGCGGAAGTCCTTTTCTTAAGTATAACTCCGCACATAATCGGCATATGTGTAGAGACCTTTATTTTCCCATCGGTAATCTCCCATAATGAAGCGCCCAAGGTGTTGCCTATAGCTTTATAGACTGAAAAATGCCATAAGTGGGCGAGGGTAAGTTTGGAAGCTTTCGATCCATACGGGTGTCTTGGTAATGACTTTGTAGTTCTTTGGATCAATGTGCGGGAACCAAGGAGTCAAGAAGAGCCCTGCGAGTTCCATGAACCAAGGGCCTTCTTCTAAGTCCTTTTCATAATGCTTTACTTGTCTTCAAATAGAAATATGAAGTATCCTTTCGAACAAAAGCGATCTTACAATGATGAGTCTAGTTTTCATGGATCCGTGCATAAAGATCACGAGATCGCGGCCACGACCCATCAAATGCGTAAATGATGGCTCTTTCGGCAAATTCTTGAAGTTGGTTCGCAATACCTTCATGGGTGATTTCAACGGGAGGGAACTTCCTGCTGTCTTGTCAACCAAAAAATACTTAGGTTTCGGGGGCTTAGGGGTTTGGGGGTTCTTAGAGTGTCTTGCATATTTGTAAGAGAAAGGAGGAGTAGAGGATGACTATCCCATTGCCCCTCCTCTCAAAGCGAACGGTTAACACCAAAAATGCTGTTTCTCGAAGTGCTTTGTAAGTAGAGGGGGAGATGGTCTTCGAGTTGTTTACCTTGAAGAGAATTCTCTAGAAGGCTTTGAAGGGATCCCAATCCCAGTCGTTCTAGGTGCGGTTTGAGATCCAACACCAAATCGAAGAACTAACCCATTACGGGATGAGCTCGCGCGTAGGTCGAGAAATTTGGATCTGAAAGGAGTCGAAGAGGTGCCTAGACCCGGTGCGAGGGCCATCTTGTACGTCGAGAGAAAATCCGCCCTGGTGATGATAGGGAGGGGGATATCTCACTGTATATCATTTCCGGTGATGTCACAACTCCTGTTTCTCTTCGGTTCGAAGTCTTGGACGATGAAAAGTCGGTGCATGTCCCGGAAATCCCCGGAAAAGGAGTTGCAAATGGGGAAGCCATCATGGAAGGAAGCATTGCACGGATGATCGTAAGTCCAATGAGGTCGACGCCACACTGCGGTGTAACGCAGTAGCTCGGATTACGTGCAAGGAACCCCATCAAAACAACATTCGTGGGCCGTGTGTGGGTCAGGTTCCCCTCAACACAATTTCGACGATCGTGATGGTCTGCAGGACTCAAAGCCGAGGCTAGAGGCCGAAAGGAGAGAAGATTGCATCCACCGAGTGCAAAGGGAGAAATCAATAAGTCCGCATCCCAACACGGAGTCATGTTGTATGTCAATAGAACGACACCGCAATAAGGTTCGGCACATCGGATGCTTGTCCATAGTTCGCTGCCCGTGATTTCAATGATCCGAGTAGTTCGCCTTAGGGTTTCCACGGCGGCCATCGCTCTTCCACTCTTCGGGACCTTGCAAGAAAACGTCACATTAGGTACATATAGATTCTTGGATATAATTATTGCACTTGTAATATCACATTTTTATGGGAATAGGTTCATCATGCATCATGCTTATGTCTTAAATTTTTTTCTTTATCCATAATATTTGATTACCAAAATATGCGCTATTATGTACTCAAATTCAAAAAATAGACAATGAAATATAAGTATTCCTTTTGCATATAAATGCTACCAATGATTTTTCCGAGAAAGAATAAACCATCATTTGTGCTCTTTTTTATCATCTATACAGACTATCCCAATACAATTCTATGTATGAAACTAATAAAGTGTTCATACCCTTTCGATCACGCATAGTCCATAGTCCATTGTTCCTATTAGATATCCTGAAAATTCTTTTGGTACCTAACAAGTTCCTTTGTTTTGGGATTTATTGGGATCTTACTATTGAATGACAAACTTCCATTATATTTGGTTAGGTGTTTGTTAGATACAACAAAATACCAATCATTGATCTCATTTTGTTTTTTATTAACCTTTGATGACTCATAACATTTACTTTTCTCACACCCGGTGACCATAGGGGGCCCAATATGAGTGAACATGTTTCCACTATGAATTTCTTCAACATTTGTTTTCTATTCTTTTCTTGGGGAAATTAAAATTACTTCTCAAGTTTGTGTATTCTACCAAGAAAATAAATATCGTGTTCTCCATGCATAGAAATTTCAAATTCGGTCTCCATTTTAACTACGAATTGTTGGCTTAGTGAAGCTGCATTAGTTCCAAATATTATATTTTTCAACAAAAACAAAAATAACAAAAATATCCTCATTGTCATATTATTATCCTCATTAATTTTGAATCCTTTCTTCTATATGTATGTCTCTAAATGGGATTGCATGCCCTTCATGCTTGCTTGAGTCCATATAGTTCCTTTTTCAACCTACATACATCATCAAGATTGTGTAATAGTTGAAAAACTTAAGGTTTTTCTATATACACCTCTTCTTCAAGTTATCCATTTATGAATGTTAATTTCGTGTCCACATAATGTACTTTGAATATTTTACGACATGCAAATCCAAGGAAAATTCTAGTTTCTTCGAATATTGTTATAGGAGAAAATTCCATAAATAAAATATTATTCCTTAAACCCACATGCATAATATTTTTCACACTAATATGGATGTTTCTAATAACATGTCCATTATCATTTAACTCTGTTCTTTAAGACCCATTTTTTACTAATGACATTATTATTTATAGGTCTTGCGAGTCAATTCCCAAGTCTAATTATTTTTCATTTAATTTCATTCGTCATTAATGGTAACTATCCAATATTTTTATTCTCTCTCTTGAAAAGAAATTTTTTAGGTTTAATCATAGACATCATGTAAATTTTTGTGTGACTATACAACCCTCTATTTTTTTTCTTCTTTTGAACTCCTATTTCTTTATTACCAAAAATTTGACTTTGAAAGTGGTTCTTTTGTACACACCTTGAACTAGGTTTTTGGATGAGTATATTCTACCTATTTCCTTTTTTATTTTTCAATATTATCTCCTATGCCTACACTTGACATTTGAGTAAACGTATAAGGATAAAACTTGAATATACAATTAAGAAAAAGTAGTTTTCCTTTCTTTTTGAAAAAAAACATAGATCTTAATTTATTGTTTTAATTATTATTTTATTATTTTCCTTATGTCAATTTTATACCTCAAAATTCCATTAATGCTTAGAATTTTTGGGTCGAGATGTATTTATTTAATGAGTACTTTCTCTTTTTGCACCCTTGTTTATGTCAATTAACCATTTTTTACAACATTTATAATGGTTACTCAAAAATCATTCTTTCTCGGACCAATTTTTTTTGAAGACTCCTGGACTTTTCTACTAATATCACATGTGGAAGAAGGAAAAACGTAGGAATGGATTTTTCCAATGCCCTGCAACTCTATTTAGTTACCAAGATATTGTTGATAATGTTACAAAATTTGTTATAGTCCTATTTTGGTAAAATAAATGGATTATTATTCTATTTCGGTTTGGGTAGCATACTAAACCATGTCTATGGATTTTCTCGATATTGTGTTACCATTTTATGAGGCTATTCTTAGGAAAATCGCTAGTGCGAAACATTGTGGGATAATTTGTGTCCTCGATATTATTTTATCAATATTTGAATAGGGGGTGAATCGGATTTTTCCTATTCAAATTCATACTTCTAAAGAAAAGTTGTCGAAACATGTCTGCGCCATAAAATTTTACCGATTAATCCTAATACAGGTGATGACTATTAAGGGTAAGGTAGAAAATCTTCTTAAAGAGAGAGCTTTATCTTCTATAAATGAATGGATTTAAAATCATGTTATTATGGATAAAAACTAAGGGAGGATTCATATGTATGCATATATTCTAGGGATCTTACAAAAGCCCATCGAAAATATATTTTTCCCATGCCATTTATTAATAAAATCATTGACAAGTGTATAGTAAATGAAATAGTATCCTTTATTAGCTGAATTTTTTTGGATGATATACAATAAAAATAAATCTTAAGGATTAGGGATATAATGAATTTTATGTGTTTTTTGTAGTACATTTTCATAATTTGAAATGCTTTTTTTCCTTAAAAATGTTGGTCTCACTTTCTAGTGGGTCATTTCATATGCTTTTGATGAAATCATAATTATAGTAGAAGCTTATTTGTATGATCTTGCCCACTATCTCCTCGTAAATAAAGAATCAAATAAACGTCACTTTTGATTAACATGTTGATATTATAAGACATTTTTTGAATGCTTATAAGTGATTTTTCACAAAAACATCAAGTGAAAATTCTTTCTACTATAGATATGGTTTTCTTGTAGGAAGATGATATGAGTTCGAGAACATGATATCCGTTACCTTAGTCATGTCCCTTTGTTTTCCACGAACATCGATATTCTCATGTTGAGCAGAGTTGGAATTGGTAGTAGTACACTCTACTCAAAGACTACTGCTCATATATATTTTTCTTAGGAAAAACATTATAATTTTTAATATTAATAAATTCCAAATATTTCCTCGGTAGGCGAGTGATTGAAGGTAAATTCAATAAATGGATTTTTATTTTACTAGAATATGATCTTCAATTCATGTCAAAAAAGTTGTTTTTCATTAAGTTATTTTTTAATTTACCTTGTGAGGGTGATCTTGATTATGATGGGGAGTGGTTTTCTAGATAAAAAAATTTTCTCCTTATTTCCTCAAAATATCCTTCATATTGGGATATATTGGTATATATTCCAACTTTTGAAGTTTCTTTTTAGTCCTTTTCTTGCAGTGATTACCAATTAAAACATGACATATCTAAATATTATTTACTAATTAGTGATGTGTTTTATTGTTATAGGTCTGAATCAACTTTTTCTTAATGATTAATGACTGAAGAGGCTAAAAAGGTTTTAAATGATTTTCATGTTGGAGTTTGTAGTACTCATTTCTCATATCTGGGAACAACGTAGAAAATATTGAGTGTAGGGTATTTTTGGTTGGTTATTTTCCTATGTATTATTAAGGTGGTTGAGAGATGCCATTATTGTCAAATTTATACAAGAAAAATGTGTAGTAATGAAGCTCCATTTTTCCATATTCTACGCAACTGATCCCATTTTCTAAATGGGGAGTGGATTTTACGACTTGTCACTTTCTTTCGGCTAGGGGTAGCAAGTACATTATTGTGGAAATAGGCTACCTTAAAAAGTGGGTTGAGGTAATTACATATAATAAGGATGGTAGGACTCCCACAATTTTCTTTTCTAATCAAATATTTTAGGTTTCACTATCCCTAGAGAGGATATCACTAACCATGGCATTTATTTCCAAAACATGATGATGGTCGAATTCGCTTCTAAGTTTGGGTTCAAACAAGAAATGTTTTCTTCATATTAACCCCCATCAGTCGAAACCATTAATAAATCTCTAAAAGTGCCATATTTTATGGGGGAGAAAAATTATCGTAAACTAAACCAAATTATCATATCACTATATATCCAACTCTTTGGCTACATCACACACAGTAAATTAAGGCTATTGTGGGTTTTAGTCCTTTTTGTCCTTGACTTCATGGTATGGAATCAATTATCTCGATGTGATAGTAAGGTGACGTCAAATTATGAAATTAATAACCATCCCTTCCCAATTGGTGATTCTAATTTTTTTCATATTCAGAGTTAAAAGGGATACTTGGAGTAATGTTACACAATGTTTACATCCACAAATAACCCTAACAAGAAAAATGATGTCTCTATAAAACCCTTTTCCATGTTTATTCCACATGGGAACAACTTTTTCTATGTTTCTTAGACTGTGGAGTACAATGATCTCTATGCTTTTTTCCACATGGTGTGAAGATGGAATTAGATGGAAGCCTCATTCACGACTTAAACAATTTTATTCACGCTCACACAATGTTGCAATAGGTGGTATAAAGGTCATTGAGTATATGAACTTCTTTTAAATAATAGAATGCTTTTGCTACTCACTACAACATTAAATGTTTCTATATCATCCATCAAAATAAACTTTAATTTGGATGATTTATATCTACAATTAAATGAAAATTGATCTTTAACTAAGAAAATGATCTTAAAATAATAGAAAACTACTATACCATTTTACACTTATCTAAAATAATTTTGAATACGCATTCTTTTTCACTAGGAGGCACTCTCCAACATGGTATGGAAGAAGTGTTGTAATATCATTTCCTATATTTTGGTTTGATGTCTTATTATGTAAACAATTTCACTCTCTCAAAACACATAAAAAAAAAAAAAATTAAAACATTAAAATAAAATAATAATTAAACTTAATAATTAAAAGAAAATTGAGAAAAATTAGTCAATTTACTTTAATCTACCTCTTTAGAACCGATAATTTTACTTATGGTATTCTTAACCCTGTCTTATGATGTAAGAAAATACATTAAAAAAAATTAAAAAATTAAAAAATTAAAATAAAATAAATTTTTAATTTAATAATTAAAATAAAATTAAAAAAAGTTAATCAATTTACATTGTTCTAGGTTTTTAGCATTCATGGTTTTACTAATTATATTCCTAACTTATTATTTTTCCCATAATATTATTCTCTATTTTTTCCTATTTAAACACATAAAATAACAATAAAGTTTCCTTTTCACCATTGAAAAATATTAGATTAAAGTTGTGTTATATTTATCTATGCTCTATTTCTTTCCACGATAAGTTCTATAACATTTATGCCCCGTTAAGAATTTTAATTTGATTGATAGTTTTCTCCACTCCAAGCTTAGGCCAGGTATCATAGCACTCACCGAAAATAATTCTAAGATCCTAACCTTCATGCCCTCAGTCACGTCAAGAAATATATGTTAAGTTGTCAATCCATGGAAAAAACTTGGATATCGAAGGAGGCATATGGTGCTGATGGTTTTAAATTAGCAATTTGTAATTTTAATTTATCACCATAGTCTTCAAAATACTATCGGTGGGAAGCTATCTATCAATAATGAACATCGGGTAGCAGGAGGCATATGGTGTTGATGGTTTTAAATTAACAATTTTTAATTTTAATTTACCACATTTTAATTGACCACCGTAGTCTTCAAAATAATAATGTCGGTAGGAAGCTATCTATCAGTAATGAACACATGGTCGACCCAGAAATTCTTCCCAGCAATTTTTTCCAGTATGAATGGTCTCTTCGTTGAGACGTTTTGTCACAACCATCACGCTAATGCTTGAAAATTAAAGAAAATAATTACGAAAATAAAACTTTGGAATGATACTTATACTAATTTATAATTCCACTTATTCACATAAAGAATCTGTCTACATAACTTGTCTATATTCATTTTAAATACGGATCTATCAAAGCGGCGAGGAGGGATCAAATTCTCGAGGGTGAAAACCTCTTTTTTGAAGCGAAAAAACTTAAGGAATGCGTTTGGATTTAGGAGATTTGATCCCTCTGAAGCTTGATAGATCGCGTAATAATATGGATCTAGATTGGTTTTAGTTGTGTGTGACCAAGGAAAAATCTATCGATAATATGAGGAATATATGATTAATTTCATCAATAATATGTAAATACATCCGATATTAATATAACCATTTTAAATATGCTAAATATTTTTTTAGACTTATCGAGTCATTTAAATTTTAAATTTTCGTCGTTACCTCAATTTTTTGAGATGATAAATATTGTAAAATAACACTAATAATTTTTTTATGCTCACAGACCGAAATCAATGCACATTTCTATTAACCCAATGACTTTAAAACTAATGTACCACTATACATAACATTACATCAAATAAAAAATCAACATATACACTAAAATAAATGCATCTAATGCAAGAAATCAAATAATATTAGAAAACAAAATCTATAAATAAATCAATGCATCTAATGGAAGTAATCAAATAGGATTAGAAATCAACATCTACATTCAAATCAATGCATATAGTGCAAGTAAGAAGAAAATAGGATTAGAAACCAAAATATACACACTAAAACCAATGCATCTAGTGCAAGAAAAATCAAATAGGACTATCAATCACCATCTACACACTGAAATCAATGCATTTAGTGCAAAGGAAATCAAAAAATAGGATTAGAAATTATTTATATTGAAATAAAGGCATATAGTGTAAGAAATAAAATGTAATTATAAATCAAAATCTACATTTAAATTAATGCATCTAGTACATAACAATAAAAAGTGGGATTATAAATCACCATCTACAGCGAAATAAATTCATTTAGTGCAAGAAATCAAAGGGAATGAGAAATCATCTACATTGAAATCAATGCATCTATTCTAAGAAATATTCTTCCCTCTCGCGCCCTCCACACACATATATATATATATATATATATATACATATATATATTTCCCTCCATCTCTCCTTATTTGTCTTTTTATATCACCCCCAAAAACACACAAACACTCTCACTCCATATTTATCAATCTCTTTGTCGTTCCCTCTTGTTTTCCATATATCTCTTATTTCTCTTCACCTTCCATATATATCTATATCTCCCTTTGTTTCTCTATATCAACCCAAAAACATACACTCTCTTTCTACCAATCTACCTATCTATCACTCCCACCTCCACTCCCTCCATCACTCTCTCTTCCCCTTTCCCTTCCTCTCCACCACTTCTACCTCTCTTCCCTCCTACTATCCTCTCTTGCTCTCCTCCATCTTCCTTATCTACTCCTTCTCCTTGTATCTATCTCTCTCTCTATCTCTCTATATATAACTTTACTCTCTATGTAGTTCTTCTTACTCCTCCCTCTCTCTCTCTCCCTCCATCTCCCATCTCTCTTTCCCCCTCACCTCTCTCTCACTCTCTCTTTCTCTTCCCTATCTCCCCATCTCTCTCACTCTCTCTCTCTCTCTCTCTCTCTCAATCTCTCTCTCTTCACTTCTAAATTTGTAACTATATGCCTCTCTCTCTCCTTCTCTCTCCCCATTCTCTCAATCCATTATTCTTTGTCTCTTTATCTCACTCCCAAACATACACAGCTGTCTCTCCATCTCTCTCCCTTTTCTTAGCGCTCACTCTATCCACTTGTTACTCTCTATGTATTTATTATTCCCTCCCTCTCTCCCCATCCAACTCCATCTTTCTATCCATCCCCTATATCCCTTCCAACCTCTATCTCTCTATCCCTCAATCTCTCCCCATTTAGCCCCATTTATAAGTCCCTCCCCCTCTCTCCCCCCTACAACTCCATCTCTCTCTATCACTCCCTCTCTCCTCCCTCTCTCTCTCAAGTGACCTCTTTTTTATTTCCTCTCTCTCCCTTTCTCCCCTATCTCCCTCTCTCTTCTCCCATCACTCACTCTTTCCCCAAAATCCTCTATATCTCCCCCATCACTCTCTTCCTCTCTCTCAAGTACTCGCTGTCATCCTTCCTCCCTCTCCCTTTTATCACCTCCCTCCCCCCACTCCCCCAACTCTCCATCTCTCTCTCTAGCCCTCAAATCCCTCTCTCTCTCCCCCCCCATCACCCTATCTCTCTCTCCAACTATGTGTTACTATATCCCCATTTTACTTCTTTCTCTCTCTCTTTCTCTCCCCACTCTGTCTCCATCAATCTCTTCTATGTTTCTTTATCTCACCCTTCTTAAACATGCACACTCTCTCTCCATCTCTCCCTTCTCACTCCCTCTCACGCCACTTCTCACTCTCTATGTCTTTCTTCTTATCTCTCCCTCCAAATCTGTCTCTCTATCACTCCCTCTCCCCTCCTCTCTCATCCTTCGTCTCTCTCTCTCTCTCTCTCTCTCTACCCTCCAATCCTTTCTCTCCCCTTCTCTCCTTCTCTCTCTCTCTCTCTCTCACTCCTCCATATTTGTGTCTCCATATCTCCCTCTTACTCCTCCTTCTCTACCTCTCTCTCACTCCCTCTCCCTCTCTCTCTCCTGTTCATTCCTCCTCTCCCCCTCTCTTTCATTTTATCTCAACCTATCCCTTGTCACTCCCTCTATTTCTCCACCTCTATCATATGTAGTTGTTCTTCCTTCCCATATATATCTAGAGTTTATATATATATATATATATATATATATATACATATATATAGTATTGATACAAAGTTATTAAATTTAATAATTTGAATATTATATAAACAATAATAACATTAATATTAATATTTTAATATTAATGTTAGGGTTGATAGTTTTTTTTGCATGGTATTATTATTAATTTGTTCCATAGTATTTGGTCCATGGTATTTAGCCCATGGTATTAATAATAATTTGTCCCAAGGTATTTGGCCCATAGGTTTCACCTAATTAGAACTTATTTTGAGTTTTTTATATAAAAAGAGCTTTTATTTATTTCCCATATCTGTGGTTTCTTTATATTTTTATTTATTTACCATATCTCTTTTTTGAGTTTTATTAAAAAATAAAATAGTTTTTTTTATTTTTCGCTTCTGACATGCTTACACATCAGGGGTCATATTAGGTTGTAGAATGCACCTCTCGGCACAATCATAGAATTTCATATGAAACTTAATGTTGCAACTCAACATAGTTTCGGTAAAGAAGAATCTTTCTGGTTTTTATCATTATCATTATCCTGAGAGTATCTGACAGAAAACATTACCATTGTTAAATCATATCTTGGTTTTGGAAATTACACAGAATCAAATTTTTTCGGTTCATATTTAACATTCTCTGTACTAGCATCATTGGAAGTATATACGGTGTATTAAACATAAGGGAAAAAAAAATTTACATTAGAATTTATTATTATGCTCCTTGGTGAGTGCAAAGTCCTCCACATATCCCAATGTTGGTTCCCTGGAAGTATTAGGATCGTTTGATTCAATCGACGGTAGATCTGGCGTATGAGGTGAGTTAGGGTAACTACCCACCCCTAGCCTCCCACCTTTGGCTCATTCTTTGGTCGCTCGTTTTTGGAGCTTTCTCTGCAAGTGTTAGCTCACAGGACCTCCCACATGTGTTCTCCTTCTTTGCCAGGATGTCGTCGACTGAAGGCAACTTCAACCCGTCCACCGCTACGATGGAGGTAAAATCTGGAGGTTTCTTGGTTTACAGTTCTTGCATTTAGTTTGAAAAACCCAAAGAACTCCATTGCAAGGGTATTGTAGTTAAGTTTAGACTATCGTAACTAATGCACAAAGATTTTATGAACGATATTTATATTTTATTTTTCACTATCCCTTCCAACTTCCATTACGAGGGTTTTGACTGTGTGAATTTCTTGCATAGGATGTCTTTTCATCCTTTACGCAGCTTTTGGTCCTCCTTCTGCTCGGGGATCCTAGCCACATTATTTAATTATTGGGTTTTCGTGAACAATTAGAATAGTGCCGCGGATACCTTTAACCCTTTTCTCGTTGCAGTGTTTTATAGGGTTATATTCCATTGACTATGGCTATTTATTGTTACAGGTGTGAATAGTGCTAGAGGCAGGTGGATTGCGGTCGTTCTGACATCATCTTCGGGCTCATGGTCGCGGGTAAGATTCATTCCCCAACCTCCTCTGCTATCCTATCCCTCGAGCATTCACAGTGAGCTTCCAAGCTGTACACTTGGCTGCTCCCATCTTTTCTATTACAGTTTTTATGTTGTAACGTGCCACTGGCTCATTTGTAGCCCTAATAGCTTTATTTTCCTAAAGATTATTTTGTTGTTTTCTCTTTCTGCTCCTGACCCTTAGCCAGGATTTGTACTACTTTACAATCTTATTTTTTCAGACTTTCTAACCTGTTTAAGAAATGTGCAAGATGAAATTCATTCTCTTGTCTACTTCAAAAGACTGTGTATAAAACTTGTTCGACTACTTAAAAAGAGGTTTTTGGTAGGGTTTATTCTTTTTCTGAATTTCTTGGTTAAATTATGCTATGTTGTTTTCTCGAAGAAATGACGTTATTGTTTTTCTGGTTCATATGGCCAGTACAACGACTCCCATGATGGAAGATTATTCTTGCACAATATTTTTAGACGATTCCTGTTTCTATGTTTATACGGGTTTATTCTCTGTCTTTTGTCGAGATGCAATTCTTTCTTTTGGTAATCGTGGGACCGGAGACTCGACCCTGTTCGTGGGTCTTGGTCTTTTAAACCCATGAGTTAAATCTGGGCTCTGTGCTAGTGTAATAAATTCTAACAAATAATTGGACTTATAGCTCTTTTGTGTTATTATTTGTTTAAGTTCCTTTACATCCATTTATAACTGATTTCATTACTTATTCACTAGTGACATTAAATCAAAAAAAATTTAACTCAATTGATCTAGTGTTTTAATACTACACTCCTGGCATGCATTTAATACATTTTTATGATAACTACAACTTTTTTTTCAGATTTTTGAGGAATAAGCACCGGTTTATACGTAATAATGATTCAAATTCTATTTTTCGAGTTATACGTTGCTCTTAAAGCGAGTTCTTGCTATAATATGAATTTCATGATCCTTAACGTGGCAACATTCTCTTAAACTGATATTTATCTTTAGCTACTTGTTTATGCATTACGAGTCTAGTACTCGATTCCACGTACCATTAAATACAATTGTATGTCTAGTATATTTTCCTATAATATAAATGCATATTTGTTCCACATTCATTTAAACTATCCCTCAACGGGAAAAAATATACTTAAATTGCATATTTAAACATTATACTTATAATACTTAAATACTTATTTACTGGGAGTTTAATTTTCCGGTAACTATTGGTCCTCGCCAACCTTGAGTGAGGGCTATCACATCCTCCACTCCCTAGCCCTATACTCCTCTCGGTAATTTACCGAGTTCCATCGGTTCTCGGCATCTCAACTCTCGACAACTCGGGGAAACCATATATTTCTTAACCCTTCCCTTCTTCTGAACATAACCCCTTTCCTCAAGATTTTTCATTAAATCGTTTTGGAAAGGTAATTTCTACAACTGTCTCAACCTCTTTTCCCTGGATTCCTGAAATATTTACCAAACAATTACTCTCTTTTAACTCAAGGAAATATTACTATCAATTGCACCTAATGTTTCAAAGGAAACGCCGTAAGGAAGAAGCTAGAAAGAAATCAATTGTAATTAATTTGATGTTAAACAGAGAAATTAAGATATTGATTGTCAAAAATAGATATAAAGGAATTAGGATACAAATAGCCAAAACAACAAAAAAGCGATGATGTTTAAAATAATGTTGGAGGGATAGAAACTATAGGAAAAACCAAAATAAAATCTTCTACGAAGAGAATGGGAATTGATGTAGTTGTGGGTCAAAATAATCTTCTAGGCGATAGCCAGGTCAAAGGGGGAAAGAACATAAATACTTTGTGAGGCAGGAGGTGACCTACGTGAGGGATTATGGCCTTTATGCATGTTAGAGGAAAATATTGGACAACATGATGAAGTCTCGCAAGGATAGAGATGGAATGAAGAGAATAGAAACATTGTCAAATAGTGTTATGAATATGGTGCATAAGAATTTGGTTTCCCCAAAGGCCAATATAACTAATTTAAAATGAATTTGTTTGGTCCTTTGTTGAATTTTGATAATGCGAAAGAAAACAACGCTCATCTTTTGATATCTCAAGAATTCTGATATCTCTCTATCTTATTAATAGTATTGATATTTATGATTACACATGGAAAAGGAATGTGGATCAGACTAAACATGTATCAATGGGTTAAGGGTTTTCTCAAAAATCTATTTGAAGAGATGGGAGAGTTCGGAGATGGAGGGGACAACATGAACTATATTAGGCCACAACCATAAGTAACAATGGTACAAAAAATAACAACAAAAGAACAATTTTGCATCGGATTTCGTGAAGGAAATCTAATAATTTATTATATTAAATGAGAGTTTCGTAGGATCCAAGTCATCTTGCACTAAAGCATGGCAGCAAGGATTTTATACTTTGCTCTTATTCATCTTGGCTACGTCATCGCAAATTGCAGTGCAGTGACAGAACCCTCATTCGATGTTTGGATTGAATTCTCGTTGTGCAACGAAACATATACTTAGAAGCTAAAGCACCGTCGATGTGTCCTCTGACTGTAGCCTCCTCATCTCCCACTATCCATCCGCCTTTTGATGTACCACTACTTATTAAACACACAAGATACAGATAACTAAACAGCAACAACCAATGATGTTTAAAATCACATCTGCGGTGATATAAACTATAGAAAAATGCAAAGAAAATGTTCTAGATGTAGGGTCAAAGAAACGAAATAATACTAATCAAGCAGTGACCTACGGATGGGATTATGGCCTTTATGCATGTTAAGGAAAATATTGGAGAACATGTATGAAGTCTCGCAAGGATAGAGCGGAATGAAGAAAAAGAGAAACATTGTCAAATAGTGTTATGTAATATGGTGCATGAAATTTGTTTACGATGGAGCTTCCTTACTAGAACTATTGGTTTTGAGAAAGACAAGAGTCACAGCCTAATGGACCAAACTATGGAGTTTTTTAGTAGTTTATTAATATTCTTGCGATAGTTGTATTGTGGGTATGATACTATGTTTGCATGTCGTATTTAGTCTCTCATTACTATTTTTGAATTATATGGATATCTCTCAAGATCAACTTAGAGATGATGACATCATATAATATTTTTCTAATGTTTATCTCGTTGCATACAAAATATGGGGAGTTTATTATCACCGTTTTTATGTACTTGAGATTTTCATATTAATATACCAATGCGATGCTTTTTCCTCCTCGAAAATAAATTACATCAACAATATCATAACAATCATCGATTTTGAGAATACAAGTATGAAATGGTACCGAGATGATCATAGCATAACAATCAATGATTTAGTATACAAGATGAAATGGATAGAGATTATCATAGCACTACGAACATTTGTTAATTGTCATGGAGAAATGTTTTTTCTAAATAAAATTAATAAAATTTACAATATGTTATTCTTCATTGTTACTATACGGTAAGAATATGAAAGTGAAATTCATTATCATCATAAGGTTACACTGCAGTTAGATTCATGGTGACCTGCACATGCCACATTGGCCCCACCTTGTTTCTCTACCTGGTAAAGGATACTCCGTCTAGCTACTTTCATCCTTTGAACTACTTCCACAAACGACAATACCATCAAGAGGTATTGTCTCCCTACGACAACGGATGTACATCACCGTGTTGAATGGCCACATCCTTCACGAGATACTTTTTCTCCACTTTCTTTAATAACCACTTCGTTTGTCAGGAGCTAAATTCATAGCCGAAGAAATCTCTGCACGAGACACCTTACTATGAAATACCAAATACCCGAGGTAGTATGCTGCTAGTAAATTACCAACCATTTATAAGCATTATCTAATTGTGTTAATAGGAAAATAAAATTAGTCTTACCTTGTCACTGCGACTGCTTTCCATCCATTCGGCTAATGTAAACACCAGGAGACAATAGTAACTCCTTCCAAATATTCCCCCAAACCAAGAGTGCCTAGAAGCTGCTTTCGGGGCCAACTAGGTTATTTTAGTACTTATCTCCGTACACCCATTATAGTATAATTATGCGGGTGACCAATATGGTTTATGCACGAGGGTACACCGCAATGAGCACGAGCACATTTATGTCCAATATGAAATTGCGGAGTGAAGCCAAGAAACTTCTTTTCATGATTGGAAAAATACCCTATGACTATGGCCCCCATGGCAACCCAGCGGAGAGGATGGTATCAAATATTGGAGACAAAGCTATGGCAAGACAAAACTGAAGCTAAAGTGTAAGGGACTGGGCCATTCTCTCTCCCACTTTTCACTTGTCCAACTACACGAACACTTGCATCTAGCCTTGCTTGATTTAAGGCCTTAGCTATACAAAACCATGAGAAGGTTATTCTTTGAAATGTCTTATTTTAAAAAAATTGTTTTATATTTCAAAAACAAATAATCATATTTCAGAATTATAAAAAAGTTCGGATGACCAAGCTTCAAATTTTCGAAGATGAATGAAAAAGTTTACCCTTAAAATTGGGCATAACAAAAATAATAACACATGATTCTCCAAAAAATTCCCATCATCCATCAATAACACATTATTTTTATCAATACATGGAATACCAATACACAAATATAGAAAAGCATCCCTCAATTTCTTAAATTTCTTATTTTACAATGTGCATTACACAAGATTCATACCTATCTCTCCCCGCAGCGACGGTCACCGTTTTTGAAGGAACATTGTGACGACAACTTGTTCAACACGGTCGAGGAGAATCTGAAGAGTCTCTCGATCGAGGAGACGCCTCCAGAAGATGCAGCAAATGCCCAAGACGTTTAAAGTTGTTTTTCTTACTCAACTCATTTTTCATCATTGAGATATTGGGAATTTCGCATATTTCCTCATGTTGTCACTAGTTGACATCTCACGTAATCGGGCATACGTCCTCATGTTTTAAGAGAATTATTTTGATAAGCCTCGACTGTGACCATCAAAATCATGAATCAAGAATAAATGGGCGATAATGTAGAAGAACTCGTAACAATCGGAAAACTCAAGTAATAAGTAACATGGGTATTACTGCGAGAGGCTCGTAACAATCAAACTCAAAAATCAAGAATAAGTGCTTTGCTAATGAAGAATATATGTGTATATGTATTACTACGAAGAACATGGGTATTACTCTCGGTTAAAACTGCGACAAATACGTTTTTTTTGTTTATTGAATCAGGGTTGAGTTTAGGTTAAGCTAGTTTTAATGTTGTTTGATGGAGAAAAATAATCTATACTATAAGAAAAAATGTTATTATCATAATTTTGTGAATTTAGTTGAATTTGAACCTCATTCAAATAGTTTAATTCAACGTTTCATCAAATTTTTGGGAGGAAGAAATGCAAAAGTGTCTAGACTACTGCCCCATAGATTGTGTTCTCTCAAATAAAAACATTCTCTTGTGGCCTAATTTGTACACCTAAAATCAACAACGAGTGAGGGCAAGGAAGGGGCTGTCCTAAAAGCAACAATGAGTCAGGGCAGGGGCTGTCACTCTGATCCCTGCCCACTCAGTTCTTCTAGGCAGGCTAAGGGGTAGACCCTAACCCACTCCGTTCTTCTAGGCAGGCTAGGGGGTAGTCCCTGAAGGTAGATGGAGAGGGAAAGTTGTTGAAGCAACAAGTTCTAGGAGATACAACTACTTACCTTAGCAAGTTACAGGTTATAGGCAAGCTGGATTGTTATACAACTGCTTTTCTTAGCAACTTACAGGCAAGCTAGATTGTTGGGCATGACAAGATAGATTTAAGTAGATCAAAAGATATTTTAAGAAGAATCAATGAGACCTGTGCCTTAGATGCCCAGGCGAATTTAAAATGCTTGCACAAATAATGATTAATGTATCAAGTCATAATATAAACAATGGCTGCCAGACAAGCATTAGCGTAAAGGACAAAAGAAAGATGGGCAGAGAAATGAACAATTGCAATGAAATGAAATTGTTCCTTTAATAGGCACTACTCAAAACTGAAGCAATGAGTAAAACAACATGAAACCTGCGACTACAAGTTATGCTGAGATCACAATTATGCTCTAATACCAGACCACCTGTATACAGGATCAACAGCAATCAAAAAAGTGCTTTACCCAGTGAAACAATGATGATAATGACAGCGAATCAGTTGGTTGTGCTCATTATGATTATTTTCCGCTTATGGAGATGTTAATTATAAACAAGAGCAATTTCAAGCCTATGCAAGCACAGAGATTAACAATGATTTTAAATGAGGCAAATGCGACAAGAGCTTAACAGAGAATGATATATGTTAGTAGCTAGATAAGAGACAAAAGGCTATCCTTCATACCTTGACAAGATTACAAGAGGAGAATCAAACCAAAACTCATCTACTACTTTTAGCTGTCCATAATGCCAAAGTTTCGCACAATGATCTACCAATGGAGAACTTCAGAGATTTCAAATAAGACCTTAAAGATACTACTGCTAACTCATATCAGTCCACTTTCAAACGAGATCGGTTTACAGTAATTAATTTATGTCATCCTACAACATGGAAATTGTGGATGCGGAGCATGTTTCAGTACTAATGAATCACATCAGTAGCTATTATGGAATGGTGGCCTAGACATAAATACAAGGGCAGAAATTGGGCCCCATGGGGTTTATTATGGTTCACTTACAATTTTCAAGTGAAAAATCTTTATATATATATATATATGGACAAAAATCATCATTGATACAGTCTACAGTCAGGGGTCTTACTATTCTTAAAACCCCACACCTGTCTAGTTAGATAGAACACATAAATCAGATAAAAATATCTCTGCCAGATAGTACTTTCTAACACATCTATGGTGAACACAACAATGTGGGGGAATCTCTATCTAAAGAAGGCCTCAATGGAGAACACTGGATAATGCTGTACAGGCTCATTGTGGACAACAACACTCAGACAGAGGGCGTTATCCAATTCCCATAGATTTGGACTGTCATACTGGTTCTTCTCCTATTTTATTGTGGGTATGATACTATGTTTGTATTTTCAGTATTTGTCTCTGTTACTATTTTTGAATTATATGGATATCTCTCAAGATCAACTTAGGATGATGACATCATATAATATTTTTACTGTTTATCTGGTTGCATAAAATATGGGAGTTTATTATCGCTGTTTTTATGTACTGGATTTTCATTTTAATATACCAATGCAGTGCTTTCTCCTCTGAAAATAAATTACATCAACAATATCATAACAATCACTGATTTCAGAATACAAGATGTATTGTGGGTATGATACTATGTTTGTATTTTCAGTATTTGTCTCTGTTACTATTTTTGAATTATATGGATATGTCTCAAGATCAACTTAGGATGATGACATCATATAATATTTTTACTGTTTATCTGGTTGCATAAAATATGGGAGTTTATTATCACTGTTTTTATGTACTGGATTTTCATATTAATATACCAATGCAGTGCTTTTTCCTCTGAAAATAAATTACATCAACAATATCATAGCAATCACTGATTTCAGAATACAAGATGAAATGGACAGAGATTATCATAGCACTCTGAACATTTGTTAATTGTTATGGAAAATGTTTTTCTAAATAAAATTAATAAATTTACAATATGTTATTCTTCATTGTTACTATCACAGTAAGACTATGAAAGTGAAAGTCATTATCATCATAAGGTTACCTGTTAGATTCATGGTACCAGCCCATACATTGGCCCCACCTTGTTTCTCTACTGGTAAGGATTCTCCTGTCAAGCTACTTTCATCCACTGAACTACTTCCAGAAACGACAATACCATCAAGAGGTATTGTCTCCCCTGCTTTGACAGACACCACCGTGTTAATGGCCACATCCTTCACAGATACTTTTTCTCCACTTTCTTTAATAACCGCTGTTTGTGGAGCTAAATTCATAACAGAAGAAATCTCTGCTCGAGCCTGCCATGAAATACCAAATACCAGGCAGTATCGCTAGTAAATTACCAACCATTTATAAGCATTATCTAATTGTGTTAAGAGGAAAATAAAATTAGTCTTACCTTGTCACTTGATCTGCTTTCCAGCCATTCGGCCAATGTAAACACGGAGACAATAGTAACTCCTTCCAAATATTCCCCCAAACCAAGAGTGCCTAGAACTGTTTCAGGGCCAACTAGGTTATTTAGAAAATTACTCTGTACACCCATTATAGTATAATTATGCAGGTGACCAATATGGTTTATAACAGGTACCTACAATGAACACGAGCACATTTATGTCCAGTATGAAATTGCGGATGGCCAAGAAACTTCTTTTCATGATTGGAAAAATACCTACAGCTATGGCCCCCATAGCGACCCACTGGAGAGGATGGTACAAATATTGGAACAAAGCTATGGCAAGACAAAAACCGGAAGCTAAAGTGTAAGGACTGGGCCATTCTCTCCCACTTTTCACTTGTCCAACTACACGAACACTTGCATCTAGCCTTGCTTGATTTAAGGCCTTAACTGTACAAAACCATGAGAAGGTTATTGCTGTGTCATATTTAAAAAAAATTGTTTTATATTTCAAAACAAATAATCATATTTCAGAATTATAAAAAGTTCAGATGACCAAGCTTCAAATTTCTGAAGATGAATGAAAAGTTTACCCTTAAAATTGGGCATAACAAAAATAATAACACATGATTCTCCAAAAATTCCCATCATAAAAAAAAACACATTATTTTTATCAATACATGGAATACCAATACACAAATATGGAAAAGCATCCCTCAATTTCTTAAATTTCTTATTTTACAATGTGCATTACACAAGATTCATACCTATCTCTCCAGCACGGTCACCGTTTTTGAAGGAACATTGACAGAAACTTGTTCAACACGGTCAGAGGCTGAAGAAGTCTCTCGATCAGAGACGCCTCCGAAGGACAGCAAATGCCCAAGACGTTTAAATTTGTTTTACTCAACTCATTTTCATCTGCTGAGATATTGGGAATTTCTGCATATTTCCTCATGTTGTCACCAGTTGACATCTCTGTAATTCGGGCATACGTCCTCATGTTTTAAGAGAATTATTTTGATAAGCCTGAGAACTGTGACCATCAAAATCATGAATCAAGAATAAGTAGCTGATAATGACGAACTGTAACAATCAAACTCAAGTAATAAGTAACATGGGTATTACTCTGAGAACTGTAACAATCAAACTCAAAATCAAGAATAAATTGCTGCTAATGAAGAATATATGTGTATATGTATTACTCTGAAGAACATGGGTATTACTCTCAATTAAAGCTTTACTGACAAATCTGTTTTTTTGTTTATTGAATCAGGTTGAGTTTAGGTTAAGCTAGTTTTAATGTTGTTTGATGGAAAAATAATCTATCTATAA
>JAXQQM020065312.1:0-23143 GCA_034641835.2 Pinus albicaulis | reverse complement strand
CTACTCATAGTGCCTCTCCACAGTATCTAAGATGGCCTCATTGTCCTTTTAATTCCCCTCATGTCTCACTGGGTGAAACTCCTGGTTAGCCTTCCTTTAATCCTTTTTGAGGCAGTTATGAATATTATGGATGTTGAGTCTCAAAAATGTTCTCCATATTCATACATATTTCCATTATGTCATAACCATTTAGCTCTTATTTCATAGTCATTTGACCTAAAACCCTACATCAAGTAACCATTTTCATAAATATATGGGTTATGATCCTTGTTTTCCAAAGTTATTTATTTTATGTATTTTAAGTGAATTTATGATTAGAAACTAGAAAATTAACATAGTTTCATATATCTATATATGTGTTATGAGTTTTGTTACATGTGTAGGTCAAAAGGAGACTTCTAGAAGACCCTTATGTGGCACTCTAAGGCCAAATTCGAATTTGGTTGGAGAAGATTATGGGATCAAGAGGATATGTGTCTCACTTCCTTGTTGTATTGAAACTCTAAGAGGATATGTGTCTCATTCCTCAAGTTGTGTTGAAACTCTAGAAAGACAAGTGTCTTATCATTTCCTATTTTGATTGTAACTCTAGAGATGGAGGGAGAGATTCATGGACTCCCATTAATGAGATGTCTCCTCATATTTTGTATAAATAGGAGAAGCTTTCTCCTATCATAGGTAATGAGAAAGTAATGAGAAAGTAATGAGGAAGTAATGAGAAAGTAATGAAGAAGTAGATTTGTAACTAAGTTCAAGATGGAATGGGATGTAGATTTGTGAGTTCTTTTTAATAGAGAAATTCAGTTCTTTGATGATGTTTTGATTACAACTTTAAGGAGCTAAATGACTTCACCAAATTGGTAGCAGAGGAACCCTGCTATCCAAGGAGGCTTTTACATGTTTTCTAGATAAGTTGCTTTCAATTTTGTTTTGTCATATTTCCTTACTTAGATTGCTTTTTGAAATCATAGCTTTTAGCATAATTTTTCATGGCAGCCCGGGCATTTGCATATCTTTTGACTAATGACATAGAATCAATATTGTTCTGCTGTTAATTTATTTTTTCTTAGTTTTTGTTTAATTTCGGTATTGCTTTGTTTATTTCAGTCTTGCACATTTGCTTCAGTAGTTAGATTTAGATATATTAAATTGCTCATGTCATTTTCAGTTACCTCCGAAAGCCACAACTGGACTGATGGTGAGGGATTGTATTATGAAATGTGTAGTTTGATATTAGTTTCCTTTCTGCAAATTTAGATATATTAAACTTCTCATAACATCTTCAGTTGCCTCCGAAAGCCACAGCTGGACTGATGGTGAGGGATTGTATTATGAAATGTGTAGTTTGATATTAGTTTCCTTTCTGCAAGTTAGATATATTAAATTGCTCATAACATCTTCAGTTGCCTCCGAAAGCCACAGCTGGACTGATGGTGAGGGATTGAATTATGGATGTGTAGTTTGATATTAGTTTCCTTTCTGCAAGTTAGAAATATTAAATTGTGCATGACATCTTCAGTTACCTCCAAAAGCCACAGCTAGACTGATGGTGAGGGATTGAATTATGAATGTGTGGTTTGATATTAGTTTACTTTCTGCAAGTTAGATATCAATTACTCAAGTTGTTTATGGTTACTTCCGAAAATCATAGCTGGACTAATGATGAGGGATCAGAAGACAAGTTGATGTAATTTGATTTAGATTTACTTTATTGCAACTTTTGGATTTCTTTCAGCATAGTTTCTTTTGTGTTTAGACAACAGCAAGAATAGTTTGGTTTCATGCTCACTAGTTCACTGTTTTGATTTATTAGATTAGCAGCACCTTTTTCATTTCAGTAGCACATTTTCATTTCCTTTCAAGTTTTTTCATTGTATGTTTCAAATTCCTTTTTCAGTTTCAAGTTGGTAAATCATTATAAAGGACATCATTGCCTTGAATATCCATAACCATACTTGTCTTTTAGAATTTCATAAAAATCCAAAAGCGACAAA
Source organism: Pinus albicaulis (assembly GCA_034641835.2). Taxonomy (NCBI): domain Eukaryota; kingdom Viridiplantae; phylum Streptophyta; class Pinopsida; order Pinales; family Pinaceae; genus Pinus; species Pinus albicaulis. The sequence goes on along the minus strand of JAXQQM020065312.1, from coordinate 21,149 downwards.
AAGTAAGAGATAGGTTATCTTGCACATATAGTGCGCCACACTTCGTCAGCTTACGAATCCCTGGTTGATAATTTATGTTAGCAATTTAGGACACACTAAATTGACCAAACATTTTGGCGCCGTTGCCGGGGAAGTGTAACTAGGTAGCTTTATTTCTTACATCTAAAAAAAATTAATAATTCTTGAGTATGCTCTCCTCCTGCACTTTGTGTGATCTGAAGGATCAGAAAAAGGATTGTTATGTAAAAAAAAATTAATAATTCTTGAGTATGCTCTCCTCCTGCACTTTGTGTGATCTGGAGGATCAGAAAAAGAATTGTTATGTGAAAAAGAAAAAAATGAAAAATAAAAATTTTTATTTGTTTTGTTTACTAAAATATATATGTATATTTTATTTTGAAAATATATATATAATTTTAATAATAATCATTTAAAAAAAAAAAAAAAAAAAAACAAAAATTCAATAAATTGTTTTGTTTAGTAAATTACATATGCATATTTTTAATTTTTTCAAAATACAACATGTGTAATTTTATTAACAAAACAAATAAAAAAAAATCATTTTGTTTAGTAAAATATACATGTGTATTTTTAATTTAAAAAAAAAAATATAACATGTGATTTTATTAACCAAACAAATAAAAAAAAAAACAAAATCATTTTGCTTAGTAAAATATATATGTGTATTTTTAATTTTTAAAAATATAACATATAGTTTTATTAACAAAAACAAATTAAAAAAAAAAAAAAAAATTTGAAAAACAAAAACAAAACAAATCAATAAACAAAGCCATGACCAACGTTTTGTTATGCAAACACACCAAAAGCCCTCATGCAAATCCTTGGAAATGGTGTTATCTTCTATTCGCTGATCAATCTATCTACTAAGGCATAAATTTGCCAGCCTCGTGGATTGCTTCTTTCGTTCACATTTGGGTTTGAGTTAGCTGGTGCTCTAATTTTCATGGAAAGATGTAAATGAGCTTGTGATTTTTATCTTTGAGTAGCAATGCAATTTTATTACGAGCCCTGCATTTTCACAAACAACTTAAAATCAGTTCTACAGAAGCCTGAAAATGTTGTCAAGTCTTTCATGATGCATTGTGCAACAGTGGATGACGACTGAGAACATTAAGAAGAAATAATTGCAAACTTAATTTGAAAAATAGTCCTCTTACCGAGCGGTTTCAAGCTGCTGTGGATTTCTGGTTAAAGGATAATCGCTGTTGGTTTTCAGCCAGTTACCATATTTGTTTGTACATTGCAAGTCCGGCTGCATCCTACTGGCTACTAATCGTTTACGATTATGAAAATTTCCCAGTGGAGCACACCACCCCACGATGATCAGCCACCTCGCTGTATATGTGAAGATAGCTTCTGAGAAACAATTGAGACTTACAAAAATGTGTTATTCAAGTTCAGATCTGATTTAGAAATCCATCTACAGCACAGAGAACAATCAAATTCGAAATTGATTTTTGTTGCTGAAACAGCGCACTCAGAAAACGCAACTTTTATTAACACGTCATTTTTAAACACGTTTTCTGATCAAACTAGGATGAATTTTGAAAATCCACGACATGGGTTTTTTTTGCTAACGTGGTCAATTAGATAACCCAGAAACCGTTTTAAGAAATTCGTGGCGGTCTGGGAGAAATTCTCGGTTCTTTGAAGGCCATTTTTGCTTGCCGCGTGAGGAAAAACGATTTTTTCTGAGTGAAGAATTTGAAAACGGCACTCTGCATTGATAATTCGGTTTCCTGATTTCTAGGAAGAAGAATTCTGATCAAAATCAAACTCTTATCATGGCATTCAATCCACATTCCACTCATTTTTGAATTCAATTCAATTTCGTTTTCTGAATGTTGGATTTCACATCTCCTTTATCATCTGCCCAGCAATTTTTGGTGCTTCAATGACATTATTAAACACCAACCATTATGATGTTTATTTTAAAGGGATGCCACATCACTATGGAAAGACATTAAGAGGGCATGGGGATGAATTGAGCAAACTACATGAGGATATTATCAAGCACATGGTCGTGCAGATGGCACAATGAACCTTAGTAGCATAAAGGTAAGCTCAATTGAGATTGAACGTGTCTGTAATGGCAACTGCTGCAATTGGAATTCCAACTGAGGGGGGTGGTCCTGAACGGTTACTGATTGTGATAGTCCTCAAGGATCAAACAGATACAAAAATAAATTTTGAAGAGATGAAAGATTTTATTTTGAAATAGCAATCATGCCCTTTTATGTTCTTCAATGCTTACCAGTATATTATTTTTCATCTTATGTGATCTTCACTTACCATTCTATGGTCATTGCAAGGTCACGATTGGTCAATGTATCTGAGTTTGCTTTATTTAGCATCATTTGTTGAAACTTAAAAAAAATTGCATTTCTCGTTTTTTGTTAAAAATAAAAAAAAATAAAAAAAATCAATAATTTTGAATCAATGAAATGAATAAGTTATTTGCTCACTTTTTCTGAAGGTATTGATTAATTTTGGACTGATGATGAAGGATGAATGGCTAACTTTTTATTCAATATTTTTAGCTACAGAAACCGTCGACATTCTGCAGCTAAAGTCCAATTCGCAATGCTCAAGTAATTCCGCAAATTTAAAACCTCATTGTTCAAATCAGCCTAACTTTCTCATACAAAATCAAATTTTGATGATTCAAGTATCGTTGGAAAGGTCTCAACAAGATCTATACAATGAGAAATCCATCATTAGAGTTTGAAATGGAAAATAATGAAATAAATTGCTGAAAAGAAGCTACATTCAACTTGAGGCACTAATTCCAAAACATGTATAAATTCTTTTGATTTTTCCTTTGAGAACTTGTTTCATTAATACAAATTCTTAGTTTTGTGTGTAATATCATAACTAGAGAGATTGATCACCTCTCTCCCTTTGATAATCTTACATTCCATTGCAGAAGAAGTATTAGTTTTTTTTGCAGGTTCCAGGAGGAAAGACAAATGACTACAAGAGAATGGTGTCTCTCTAAGAGACCAATTTGTTTCATAAGAGGATGATCAGCAACAAAGAGAAAATATGTTGATGCAAAATCAGATCCAAACACTTGAAAAACTTTCAGATACTATTGTCTCCATCATATCCATACCTCATAATAAACCATTCACCTCATTTCACTTCATATTTTCCATTTACATTCACATCCACTTTCCATTTCTTTTTGTCCATTCATAACCACAAATAAAAGCAAGAGGCTCATTCACATGCTTATTGCCCATTGCCATTTCTCATTCACATGCTTATTGCCCATTTTCCATTTCTACTCTCCATTGTCATCTTCCATTTTCATTTTCCATTTCTTGTCATTTTCATTCCGCAAATAAGCCCTGCTTCAATGCAAATTATTGAGTCCATAGTCCTTTGAGTCTAAGTTCTTTGTAAAAACACTTTGAGGCTTGCATGCCTTAATGGCAAGTTCTCATGCTGACAAACAATGGGAATACATTAATGTCTCTTGTTCGTCAGATCTTCTAGGTGACTCGACATCAGCAAAATCATTCGTATCTAGCAAGATGTGTTTAGGCATCTTGACTCTCATTGTCATCAATGGTGAGAGTTCTCGTGTTGACTAGTGGCATCCATTAATGGCCACTAAGTCAACAATTTCCTACTATGTTCGACATCAGAACATCTTTTCACATAGTAGGAATTATGCCAATGAGTTTTGAAGACATGAAGACTATTATTTTCAGCATTTTGGAGCAGATTCAACAAGTTTTAGTAGGAGCAATAAAAAGTCATCTCATCTCTTTATCCATGACTCCTCTTGTTCAGCCACTTGAAGAAGAATATGATCATAATTTTGCAGCCACCACACATACACAACTCATCCACATTTAAGGTAAGTGAAGGTATGTTGTTTTCTAATTTTTAGTCATGTAATTCATTAGAATGCTAAAATTGTAACTTTGGAAAAATTCCTCACTCCCTTTTCCACATTGTCATATCTTTAGTTTGGGGGGGAAGGAACATCATTTCATATCCACATGTCATACACTATCACACATTTTCATTTCATTTCCACCCACATATACTTCCTAACCAACTATTGTTGCAACATGATCCAAAAGATTATATGCCTTGCAAATGATCAATTCATTGATGAAGTAATTGATTCTAAATGTTTTCATGAACTTTGATGCAACAAAGAAAATAAAGCATTGTTACACAAGAACCAATGCTTAAAAAAAAAAAAAAAATGGTTGTCACACAAGAACCAACCATTGAAAAAAAATGTTGCAATCAAATGTATTATACTTTGCCAAAAAGGAAAATATCAAGAAGCAAAGTTTGGAATGAATATATATGAGTCAAAACTCATAAAAGATCAACTCATGGACAAATGAATCATTGCAATAGTTGCATGAGGACATGCAACAACTTTAGTTGGGGGGTATGTTGAGTCTCAAAAGTGTTTTCCATATTCATACATATTTCCATTATGTCATAACCATTTAGCTCTTATTTCATAGCCATCTGACCTAAAACCCTACATCAAGTAACCATTTTCATAAATATATGGGTTATGATCCTTGTTTTCCAAAGTTATTTATTTTATGTATTTAAAGTGAATTTATGATTAGAAACTAGAAAATTAACATAGTTTCATATATCTATATATGTGTTATGAGTTTTGTTACATGTGTAGGTCAAAAGGAGACTTCTAGAAGACCCTTATGTGGCACTCTAAGGCCAAATTCGAATTTGGTTGGAGAAGATTATGGGATCAAGAGGATATGTGTCCCACTTCCTTGTTGTATTGAAACTCTAAGAGGATATGTGTCTCACTTCCTTGTTGTATTGAAACTCTAAGAGGATATGTGTCTCATTCCTCAAGTTGTGTTGAAACTCTAGAAAGACATGTGTCTTATCATTTCCTATTTTGATTTTAACTCTAGAGATGGAGGGAGAGATTCATGGACTCCCATTAATGAGATGACTCCTCATATTTTGTATAAATAGGAGAAGCTTTCTCCTATCATAGGTAATGAGAAAGTAATGAGGAAGTAATGAGAAAGTAATGAAGAAGTAGATTTGTAACTAAGTTCAAGATGGAATGGGATGTAGATTTGTGAGTTCTTTTTAATAGAGAAATTCAGTTCTTTGATGGTGTTTTGATTACAACTTCAAGGAGCTAAGGACTACACCAAATTGGTAGCAGAGGGCCCCTGCTATCCAAGGAGGCTTTTACATGTTTTCTAGATAAGTTGCTTTCAATTTTGTTTTGTCATATTTCCTTACTTAGATTGCTTTCTGAAATCATAGCTTTTAGCATAATTTTTCATGGCAGCCCAGGCATTTGCATATCTTTTGACTAATGACATGGAATCAATATTGTTCTGCTGCTAATTTATTTCTCTTAGTTTTTGTTTAATTCCAGTACTGTTTTGTTTATTTCAGTCTTGCACATTTCCTTCGTAGTTAGATTTAGATATATTAAATTGCTCATGTCATTTTCGCCATTCTCTCGAAAGCCATGTACTGACTGATGGTGAGAATCAGACAGTGAAATGTGTAGTTTGATATTGCTTCTTTCCCCCTCTCTCTCTCTCAATTCTAGAGATATTAAACTCGTTTCATAACATCTTCGCTGTTTCCAAACTTCCAGTGCCATTGCCAAATGACTGATGCAGGAGGGATTGTATTATAAAATGTAGTTTTGATATTAGTTTCTTTTCGTAAAAAGATATATTAAATGTTTCCATTCATCTTGCTACTGCCTCCAACTAGCCATTAAATCGGACTGATGGTGAGGGATTGTATTATGAAATGTGTAGTTTGGTATTAGTTTCCTTTTTGCAAGTTAGAAATATTCAATTGTGCATGACATCTTCATTTACCTCCGAAAGCCACAGCTGGACTGATGGTGAGGGATTGAATTATGAATGTGTGGTTTGATATTAGTTTACTTTCTGCAAGTTAGATATCAGTTACTCAAGTTGTTTATGGTTACTTCCGAAAATCATAGCCGGACTAATGATGAGGGATCAGAAGACAAGTTGATGTAATTTGATTTAGATTTACTTTATTGCAACTTTTGGATTTCTTTCAGCATAGTTTCTTTTGTGTTTAGACAGCAGCAAGAATAGTTTGGTTTCATGCTCACTAGTTCACTATTTTGATTTATTAGATTAGCAGCACCTTTTTCATTTCAGCAGCACATTTTCATTTCCTTTCAAGTTTTGTCATTATATGTTTCAAATTCCTTTTTCAGTTTCAAGTTGGTAAATCATTATAAAGGACATCATTGCCTTGAATATCCATAACCATACTTGTCTTTTAGAATTTCATAAAATCCAAAAACGACAAAAAGTAAGAGATAGGTTATCTTGCACATATAGTGCGCCACACTTCGTCAGCTTACGAATCCCTGGTTGATAATTTATGTTAGCAATTTAGGATACACTAAATTGACCAAACAATGGATCCTTACTACATAAGTGGGTAAATCCAAACTCATATGCAACCTCCCCAATCTTGTGTATCACCTCGTATGGTCCATAGAAGCGGCTTGAGATTCTCGTCTCCTTTGTGCTTCGGGCCATGGATCATGTGTATGGCTGAAGTCACATATAGACCAAGTCCCCTACCTCAAACTACCTCTCAACCCATCCTCTCAATACCATATAGTTTTTGTTGGTTCTCGTGTTGTAGCTAAGTTTTCCTTAAGAGCCCGTGAGTATATCCCGACTCTCTTGGATCCAACCCTGGCCCCGAGGGCTTTACTAGCACCAAACATCACGCGTCAACAAAAGACAAAGCATGAAGCATAAAACGAAGACATACCAATGGACATATGGAAAGTAGTGTTGTAGAAGTACTTCCAAAGTGCAACCAACATAACCATGCCTTCGTCGCTCAGAACATAAAGCCTGGAAGTAGCCTTTCCCACCACCGTCTATCCATCCGTAGAGGGTGATAACCGGTGCTCGAAGTCAACTATGTACCCACCAAATGAAAGATCTCCGCCAAAATCCGTCTATGAAACGACCGTCTCGATCACTAAAATGGTCTTCGGGAGACCATGCAGCCTTAAACATCCCCGAAACAACTCGCCACCTCGAGCCGCTATGTACCGTGCTGATATAGTGAAGAAGTGTTCATAGTTTTTTAGTCGATCAATGACTAAAAAGATACAATCCTTCACACCATGGGCAACCCCGTGATGAAATCCATCAAAATGCACTCCCATTTCCCTTCCGGAATGGGAAGAGGCGTAGTAACCCCATCGGATGCCCATCTCCCCCCTTTTCGCTCGAAATACTTCGCACTCCTGAAATTCTAGAGTACGTCCTCCCTTGAGGCCCTTCCAAGAGAACCTCTCCCCGATGGCCGATGGTTTTGGTGAACCCCCCGTGTCCGACGCTGGTGAGTCATGTGAGGCACGTAGACCTTCTCCTCGAGCTAAGAACTCCTCAATCAAGAAGATCCGATCCTCGAAGTATATCACCTCATACATCACCCTCGTATCTGTCATCCGTGACCGTCCATCTAAGATCCGTCAGAAAAACAGCCTTTGGAGTACCCACCAAGAATCGAGCCCTCCAATCCGTGTCTAAACTCATTAGAGACAATGTTGCTGATCTCGCGTGAAAGAGCATCGACCACCGCGTTGTTCTTCCCATTAATACAATCGATGTCAAAATTGTATGCCCGGATCTTGCCGACCCAATTCCTCGCCGCCTTCTCCTACAACTTCTTTGCTCTAAAAGAATCAAAGGTTGTTTGCGGGTCACTCCTCACCCTAAATCAGACCACCAAGTACCGCCAAATCCTGGTCAAAGGCATGCATGATAGCCACTATTTCATTGCCATATGGGATACAAACTCTCATGTGGCAATAGCTTCCTCGCTTCGAAAGCTATGGGGTGGCCCCCATCAAAACCGTGCCTACTCCCTCTCCAGACGCATCACACTAAAGGATAAAAGGTTGCATGAAATCTTGAAACACTAGAACTCCAGACAACTTTCATCACCTCCTTGATCCCGTCAAAGGCCCGCTTTCCGTGTCCATCCAAATGAATGCCCCTTCTTCGTAATATCCGTGAGGGGTACAACAAATTGGGAAAATCCCTTGAAGAACTTCCCAGAGTAGGTGCAAATGCCTACAAACCTCAAAGTTCACCACGTTCTTCGTCCGGCCAATCCCTGATGACCCCGATCTTCTCCTTTCGTGACCCTCACCCGTCCACACCAATGATATGCCCCAAATAGATCATCTTCACAATCCAAACTCACACTTGGAGAGCTTAGCATGAAATGTTTCTCCTCCACTATGCTTATCATGTACTCAATGTGCTGTAGGTGCTCCTCCCACATCCTACCGTATATCGAATATGTCATCGAAAAATACCAAAGACAAACTTCCTCAATTGACCATGGAAGATGTGGTTCATGGTGGATCGGAAGGTGGTTTGCGCATTGGTGCACCCAATGGGCATCACCAAACTCGAAGTGGTCAAGGACATATGAAAGTGGTCTTAAATATCTGACCTCATGGATTCACCTGAGCAGAACTGATACCTTCATCATCCTCCCTAGAAGAACTCAAACCCTCAACTCATCCATTAACTAGATTGAATCCATGTAGGATAGTATCTGCTTTCTCTGCATCTCTTATTGAGAACTTATAAATGATGCACATCCATAAAATCCCCTCTCTTTCACCAAATAAACGAAGAACGGGCTATGAAGTTGGTCTAATGTGGCCAATACAGAATCTTTGAGAATCCCTCTCAATCTCATCCCCGTAGGCTTTAGGATGCCTATAGGGGCAGTAATCACACCCAGATTCCCTTCTCTAGCTTTAGTGCTCAACCCCATTCTTGGTTTCCCCGGTGGTATATCTCCGAAACCATGGCATATCTATCCAAAATAGACTCGCACATCCGGGTGTAAGACCCGCCCCGTAGACCCCCGTCCGAAACACACAAATCTACCGCCCACTCTATATCTCCCCTTCCTAAGTCCGCTCTCCATCCGATGTGTCAAACCGTCTGCATGGAGCAGCATGCCCGAATCATCTCATGCTTCCCGGTCTTCTTTGCCCGGCTCCATTCCATCTCCAAGGTCCCCCAACTGTGAGTGACCTTTCCTGGGCCGTTATCAACCATTGCACTCCCAAAGATCACGTTGGTGTCCTAATGTCCACTACAAAGAAATTATCCGTTAGGAGTGTAAGTCCCCATAGTCACCGCCAAGGCTAGCACATATCCGACACACGTACGTTGTTCTGCACTCGGTACCGCACTAAAACCCATCAGCTCTCTCTCTGGTTTGTATGCTCCTTCGCTCTACCAACCGCACATCAATAAAATTGTGGGTAGCCCCACTCGTCCACTCAATACTAAAACACGTTGTCCTACGCACTCGACATGCAGTGGTCAAGTATTTGGGAACCCCTCACAAAGAAGCAAGGAATCCCTGTGAGGTGCAAACATTTCCCTCCTTCTCTTGGTAGGATATGGTGGATGATCCCCTCTTTGTACTACACCGTTGCCTCGCATCCATCTCCTCATATGCATCCTCTTCCTTGTCATCATTGTGAGAAGACCCTATGTAGTGTGCCTTCCCGCAAAGAAACGAGTCTCCTATGCCCACAAACTCTCTGCATGTGAAGAATAGTTTTTTTGTCTCAGTCTCTTTGGGTCTCATTGTCCAAAGGCCTCCCGACCTTAGTTCCCCTTCAGAGGTGGAAACTCATATCCTTCCCCTTCCTAACAATGCCTATTCTCCGGGGGAAGGAGCTCGGTCCAGGGCATGGTACCCATCCCTAGTCCTCCCAACCGCATCGTGAAGTGTAGTCGCATTGTAGATCTAATTAACCCATGTAGAGTTTCCTCCGCTAACCCATCAACGAATCGTGCATATCATCCCGGTCGAATGACAAGCTCGTACCATCATGAGAGTCTCAAAAACTCGTAAATGTATGTGTCCTGATTCTATTGTTTGAGCTTGTCTGTGTCAACAAATTTCTCCTCCGCATCCCTCCGATCAAACCGCTACCAGCCTTCATGTAAAATTTGCATATGTTGTCACTGCTAGTAACCCAACATGGCCATCCCGTGGAACCACCAAACATGGGCCTCATTCTCTAGGTAAAATACGCCACCTGATGGCCTCTCCTATGCCATTTGATAAGCCGGAAATAGATATCTAGCTTCTCTACCCAAGCCTTTTCCGAACACTTGAGGATCTCACAAATGCTCTACAGGAAAAATCATTTTCTACCATACGTTGTACACTTAATCTGTATGTATCTCGCCCTCTCGTTCGTTGTGGGTCTACTATCCTTTTTGAGTCACAAAGTCATGAGTGAGAGGCCTCACCAAATTATCGTCGTAGGATTATACTCGTAAACATAATCCCCCATGTGAATCGGTTCCGGCCTCGAGGTGCTCCTCGCTCCCTGCTCCGTAGCCAGGAACATGGTCATCGTAGAACGTCGGAAGTCGCTGATGCCATCTCTCAGGCCGTATCGCCTCCCGCAAGTGATGGGAGGTGCCAAACTCCTTCTTCCTTGTGTCCTCAGTTTCACACTATCTCTCGGTATGTGGTAAACCATTCCATCTCTTTCTATCATCCTCGACAACTCGCACATACTTTAGGAGAAGTTCCCCAACTCCTTCCCTTCATCTTTCTCCTCCGCCATTGGTTCCTCCTCTTCGCGTCCACTACTAATGCGGTAACCTCCTCTCCAAAGTGGCCTCAAGCCTCCTCTCTTGGTCCTTATACCTCCTTCCCTTAGTGATATATGGTTTTCTCATCAAAATATAGACAACTGTCGCACAGCCGAGCCAAGTCTATGATTTCGATAACACCGTAACATTTCGAGTAGAAATAAACAACAATATAAAACAACATAAACATGAAACTACAACAAATAGAGAGACATTACATACATAATGCAAAAAAAAACATGGAGAACGTTGAGCCATTTTATTATATAACCTGAAAGGTATAAATAAGCAAGCAAAGGTGATCAAAATGATGGCACCTTGGTCACAAGGCAAACTAGAAATACTCGTAAATACCTCGAATGCCCGTTTGATCAAGGACTCCGTATCATCTCCAAACCGTTGCCGCTACCGCTGGCTTACCGGAATATGATGGCTTTGTGGGGTTATTCCCTACTCGGGAAATACGGACTGGAATGAGCTCTCCGCCTAATACCCATAAAAGCCCGTAAATGGTTTCTAGAATGGATTACCCTAAAAAAATCACCTCCCTTGAGAAATAACGCTATTCCAAAGGAATACGCCGTTCCGAATGTGTCTTTTCAAATGGTGGCCTCCCTCTCTACTAAAGTGAAGGAATAAAGCAAGGGTTGATCCCTTCTCACTATTCCTAAGTTGAATCCCCTGATAAATCTCCACCCCGCACTACCTCCTCCAAGAACCGTGTGGTCTCTCCTCAAGATCGCGTTTTCCAAGCAAGTACGTAATCCCCGCCGAAGATGCTATGGCTCCCACCTAAAAATAAATTTATATGAATCCTCACCCGAGCAGCACTCAAATTCCCAAGGGGCCGAGGTTGGGATCTCCGCCGAGACACCCGGTGAAGCCGAAAAACAATTTCTGCGCACTTTGCTCAATAGTAAAGTGTGCTCAATGTCAAGAGACAAAACATATATGCATAATCGAATGAGGGAATGATGAGCCTCTTCCTCTCTTTATACTGGAGAGCCTTTGATCTCCCCTAGGCCCCCACCAAAACTTCATTGTCCCTCTCTCTGCGTTGTCATGGTCCCACTACCCATGCCGCCACTTCGACCTTGGGCCCCACGTTGTCAAATAATAATGTGCTCAAGTGACTTTAGGGAATGTTTATTTCCTAAGTGTAGGTCGAGTGTCTTCTCACCCACTTTATTAATTGAATTTAACTTTATAAAAGTAAATCAAGCTAAAAATTAATATTTCCAATTAGCCGTCGTTTAATTGGGAATATTACAACACTCTCACCTTTCAACTCTCTACTCTAGCTTTGCCTTTCTTTGCACAAACCCATTTTGCTCTCTAGGATTTCCTTATTATTCCTCCTGCAGGAAAGTTAATTGTCAACTAACCGCTTCCAACCTAACTACTTTGGTATCTTAGAAACTTTACCATAAGTTTATGGAAACCACACCATAAATTAATCTTTATTCAAAAAGAATAAAATCTTGTTCATAATTTACTTAACATACTTGTTAACCTTGTTTAACTTTAAAAGCCAAATGTATAATTTAAAATAACATAGCAAACTTAATCCAGGTGTTACAAAGCATGAATCTCAGAGCCAAGTATCAATCCATCAACTCTAATGTCAAGTGTCCAAACCTAAATGATCTAGTGAATCCATATGTTGTAGTCAAATATTATATTTGAATTAGGCTATATGTATTGCAAAGTTTTGTTTGATAATGAAGCAGCATTATTGAAATATCAGACTCCTCTGAAAGAATCATTTTGATTCAGAATCTACAAATAATATTGAAAATAGAACAAAAGCATAATATAACTCTTGATTTACAAGTTTGATCAAAACATAAATGTTGCAATTAATACAAAAATTTTCATTACCATTGAAAAAAAAAATTTAAATATATTAGAAATTTAAATTATCAAATTATCAAAAAAAACATATTTTTATCATTTAATTTTATGTAATATATTGATTTTTTTATATTAAATTACTACAAAAATTACACAATTTTTCTCTATAAATAAGTTAAATTATTTCAAATTACACATTAAAATTCTTTGCATTTGATACATTTAAGTTTAATATGATACATTTAAGTTTAACAAGTAATGTTTTTCAAAATTTTCATTTAATTTTAATAATATTTTGATATATTTTTAAAATTAATTTAAATATATTTGAAATTTAGATTTATAAAATATAACGTTTTTGATCATTTAGTTCTATATAATATGTTAATCTTTTATATTAAATAATTATAAATTAAGTTTAAATAAAATTTTAAAATGTTATTATTATTTATTTATTTAATAAATTTTATTTTTTAATATTAACATTTTTTCCAATCTATATTGTAAAAATTTCAATGCAATCAGAAAGAAATGTATTGGTTAATTGTTTTTAAAAAGAATATTTATATTTTAAATATAAATCTTCAAAAATCACATAATATATTTTGGAACCAACCCGTCAACTACCAACTGTAGTTCATCATCGATAATGAAGATTGGCTGATCTAATCCTGTATATTTAAACTAACAAGAGAGAAGCCGATGGCCAAAATCCCAAAGAGTTAAAAATTTAAAAATTATAATATAATACAAAATATAACTAACCATCTTAAAATTAAAAACTAGCCAAAAATAAAACCATCAACAAGAAAAAATATTCAAGTCATAGTCATAAGTTAATTAAAAATAAATAAAATAATAATAATAATAATAAAATCAATAAATAAAATAAATAAATAAATATATATGCAAGAATAAAATTAGAAACAAGAAAAAAGGAGAAGGACTAAATCATAACAATAAAAATAAAACTAAAAATTAAAAGACCCCAAAAATAAAACTAAATAATTTATAAATAAATAAAATAAAACAAATAATTAAATAAATACATGAATGAATAAAAACATTTAATAAAAATTAAATTAAAATAACATAAAATGAAATAAAAATAGATTTTTGTATTTTATTTTAATAAATAAATTAACATACATAGACCAAAATAAAATAGAAAATAAAAATAAACAAAATAATAATAAAAATAAAATAAAAAGACTAAATCATAAATAATAAAAATAAAACTAAAAAATCAAAAGACCAAATAAAAAACTAAAATTCAGTCAAAGTCAAAAACTAAAACTAAATAATTAATTAATAAAATAAATTCAAAAATAAATAAATAATTAAAAAATAATAATAATAATAATAATAACTAAAATAAATAAATAAATACTCAAAAACATAAAAACACAAATAAAAGGACTACTACAAGGAGTGAAGAGATGAATCCAACAACCGCCACTTTCCATCCATCATCCCCGTTCAACGTATGACCTCTTCTATCTCACCGCCTCCTAAATTTCTGGATGGAAAATGGTCAATTCTAGCAAGGATTCTAGCATCCTCCATACAAAATGGATGCCATCTTTTCTCGCATGCTCTGGCCACGTGCAGGACTTGGTCTACCATGCTTAATATCCGGCAGATGCTCCCCGAACCTTTTATTAATCGATCGACCATTTTCACCAATGTAGGAGTCCCACAAGAGCAAGGGATCAAATAAACACCTTCCCGCTTTGGGTCCAATTGGTCTCTTAACCGATTTAAGGCAAATTTCCGAATGGTGTTTAAAGGTTTAAAGAAGAAGAGATCTATGCCTCCTTAAAATTCGAGCAATCTTGTCAAGATACCTTGAATAAAAGGTAAATGAATCCCACAATGTTGTCAACATTAATCTTAATCATTCTAGGACTCGCCGCATTCCCGAAAAGCCTTCAAACCCCCCGACTCTCCACTATAACCGTTTTCTTCAAAGACTTTAAGGAGATGGGCTTTCTTTTCATCTAAATGATCATTATCCGAAATTCTAAGAGCTCTTGTAGCTAATGTATTCAAACTCCAAGTTTCGAAAGAAAATGATGTAACTTGCATTAAGATATTGTCTGCAGCTTTTTTCCGAAACACGGCGAGAATGAGCCATTAATGCTTCTAGAGATGAGAACATCCGTGAAAGGAAGGTTCCCCATCGTTTCGCCCATCGAACCGATAGGCCGATCGACTATTCAAATGCCGATGGAAAGCCTCTAATCTGTAGATGACCATGAGACCAATCGATGAAAGTGTCATCAACAACCACTTCCATACTGGGTTTTAAAGGAGCAAGCCGCCAAAGCTTTAGATTCAAAATCTTCCATAAAAAGGTTTTCTACCATCAACAGAGCTGGGAACCCGTTGGCAACACTACAAGTTTGCTCATAAAATTCTCCTTCAAAACTAAAAAAGGTATAAGTGAGGCAAATTTCCACCAAATTAGGCGCATCGTGATCGTTGATACACTCCGATAACCTCTACATCGCTTTCGATGGGAATGTTCGTGGATAGAGATGCACATGGAGTAGTATTCATTCTCGTCATGACTATTTTCCGTTTCTAAACTTGAGTTTTGAATACTTTAGCTGCAAGAGCTCTTAGAATTTCGTATAATGATCATTTAGATGAAGAGAAAGCCCATCTCCTTAAAGTCTTTGAAGAAAAATCTGCTATAGTAGAATTCAGTGGTTTGAAGGCTTTCAGAATGCGAGCAAAGGTCCTAGAATGAATAAGATTAATTTTGATGTTGTTGGTAAAGTTCATTTACCTTTTATTCAAGGTACTATTGACAAGATTGCTCTAATTTTAAGGAGGCATAAGATCTCTTCTTCTTTTTAAACCTTTAAAACACCATTCGGGGGCCCTTTTTAAATCCTGCTTAAAGACCAATTGGACCCAAAAGCGGGAAATGTGTTTATTTGATCCTCGTTTCTCAGGGGACTCCCACATTGGTGAAATCGGTCGATCGATTAATAAAAGGTTCCGTGAGCATGTCATATATTAAGCATGGTAGAACCAAGTCCTCGCATTAGCCGAGCATGCGTAAAAGACGAAGCATCACATTTGTATGGAGGACGCTAGAATCTCGTTGAATTTGACCATTTCCATCACCGAAAATTTAGGGAGGCGATTGAGATTGAGAAGAGGTCTCACACGCGAACAGTGGATGATGGATGGAAAGTGGAGCAGTTGTTGGATTCCATCTCTTCACTCCTTGTAGTCCTTTTCTTTGTGTTTTTATGTTTTTGGTATTTATTTATTTATTTATTTTAGTTTTTATTATTTATTTATTTTTAATTATTTATTTTATTTTTTGAATTTATTTTTTGAATTAATTATTTAGTTTTTAGTTTTTGACTTTAACTTGAATTCTTTGGTTTTCATTTGGTCTTTTAATTTTTAGTTTTATTTTTATTGTTATGATTTAGTCTTTTTATTTTATTATTATTATTATTTTGTTTATTTTATTTTGGTCTACGTATGTTAATTTATTTATTAAAATAAAATACAAATAATCTATTTTTATTTTATTTTATGTTATTTTAATTTAATTTTTATTAAATGTTTTTTATTCATTCATGTATTTATTTAATTATTTGTTTTATTTTATTTATTTATAAATTATTTAGTTTTAGTTTTTGGATTTGACTTGAATTATGTGGTTTTTATTTTACCTTTTAAGGGTCTTTTAATTCTCAGTTTTATTTTTATTGTTATGATTTAGTCCTTCTTCTCCTTTTTTTCTTGTTTCTAATTTTATTTTTTCATATATATTTATTTATTTATTTTATTTGTTGATTTTATTATTATTATTATTTTAATTAATTTATGACTGTTAATTTGAATATTTTTTTACTCGGTTGATGGTTTTATTTTTGACCGTTTTTAATTTTAAAGATGGTTAGTTATATTTTTTATTATTTTATAATTTTCGACTGTTTTTAACTCTTTGGAGTTTTGACCATTGCTTCTCTCTTCTTACTTTAAATATGCAAGTTAGATCAGCTAGTCTTCATTATCTTGATGATGAACTACAGTTGGTAGTTTGAAACGCGTCGGTTCCAAAATATATTATGTGATTTCCCGAAAGATTTATATTTAAAATGTTATGGATCACAGAAGCTTGCACTCTCAACAAAGAATATTTATATGTTAAATATATTTATTTTGTCGATTTGTATGGAAAGAAGTATGGATTGCCTCCTACTTCGTGTCACGTGAAAGAATGGGTCAACGGGAAAGAAGCGCGAAAAAATAGGAAGAGGAAAAAGTTCAAAAAAATTAAGGGGCATGTAAAATAAATGTGACAGTTGGGGTTTAAAAAATAAATAAATTCTTATATATTAAATATTTTTATTTTTATGATTAATTTATTATTTTTTTAATTTAATAATAAAGGAATGTTTATATTTATTTTATGTATGTGAAAAGATATAAAAGAATAAAATTATATAATTTAACACAAAGAAATTGTGATTATATAATTTAACGAAAAAAATTTGTATAGTTTGAGAGTTTTATTTTTTTCGTATTTATAAATTTGAGATTGTTGATATGTGTGATGAACTTTTAATTAGTTATATATATTTAAAAAAAAAAAAAATTCGGTGATAATCACATAAGATCATGAAAGGTCGACGCGTTATATATATTTATTATTATGATTAGAGGAATCAATAATTAGTTAGTTTTGTATGACATGAGATTAGCTCCGAGTACATATACTTATTATTATGATTAGAGGAATCAATAATTGGTTAGTTTTGTATGATATGAGATTAGCTCCGAGTACTATACCTATGTGATATTTTTTGACTTGGAGTTTATGTTGTAAATTTGTACATATAGTTATGTGTTGGTGTGCTTTAACTTTAAAGACTTGTTTAGAAATAGCTTATCACTATGATAAAACTGATAAATGTTAAATGTAAATTTGTATTTATGATGTTGTTAATAAGATATAAATGTTAAATGTAAATTTGTATTTATAATGATGTTAATAAAATAAAATATCTGGAATGTTGAAGTAACACCTAGATGAATGAGTTATGGTTGCAAGTTGGATATTGATTACCACTCATTAAGCCCTAGGCATCATCCAATCTAAATGTTAGATTTATGATCATGGAAATAATTGATTATTAACTTCCCTAAAAGGTAGGAGGTTGCAGAAGTTACACCTAGTTGAATGAGTTATGGTTGCAACATAATGTTGGATATTGATTACCACTCATTAAGTCCTAGGCATCATCCAATCTAAATGTTAGATTAATTATGGTCATGGAAATAATTGATAATTAACTTCCTTAAAAGATAGGAGGTTGTCTTTAGTGAAGAAGTGGAGCTCATAAATGAACTAGTAACTACCTACCACTTGTTGGGTGAGATGGAGGTAGCTACCAACTACCAACTAATTGGTAATGGGGTAATCCATTTGTTTTCATCTTGTTGAAGAAATTCATGCATAACTAATATGGTGAGAGGCAAGGAAGTACAAAAGTGAGACAAAATTTGTAACTTGTAGACTTAGTGCCCGGGAAGATAC
Source organism: Pinus albicaulis (assembly GCA_034641835.2). Lineage (NCBI taxonomy): Eukaryota > Viridiplantae > Streptophyta > Pinopsida > Pinales > Pinaceae > Pinus > Pinus albicaulis. The sequence goes on along the minus strand of JAXQQM020065312.1, from coordinate 2,996 downwards.
TAAGTGCTTGGGAAAATACTATTACTGAAAAAAGTATCAAAGCTTGGGTGGAGTCAGTGAGATTATGCAATTGTTCAAGATTTATAATATCATGTTTTTTTTATGAAAGAGGAATAATATGAAGTCTGTTATTTTTAAATATGTACAGTTAAAACATGTATAGTTGTATACTCTAAGTATTTAGTGTAAGAATGTTTGAGGATCATGACCCTTTCGAATGTATATATAGTAAACGCATGTATATTAATATTTGTGTACATAAAAGAATAAGTGATACGATACTAAATCAATTTTGTTGTGGTTAGTATTTTATTTGTGTTTATATTTGTAATATAGACATGTGGAATTAAGCTAGCCTAATTATTTATACAAAGCACAATAAGTAATTAATGGATAAGTATAGAGCATATAACATTGAATTAGTATTATTTAAACTCAAAATTTTTTAGTTCTAAGAATGAACTAAAAATAAAATGAGGAATATATATATATATATATATATATATATATATATATATATATATATATATGACCGGGCTTATGCAGAACGCAACAGAATAAACATATAAATACAATGGCTGCAGATGCAAAATGTGGAAATAACACTTCATTTCATTAATATCAAAGAACTGAAATTTGCTTACAGACAGAATGGAAATAAAACTAGCTAGGGCGCTGGTAGCTATCTCTGAGAAGAGATGTGGGGGCTACAGGCCTCTGAACTGAGTTATAATGAGGCTCAAGGGCCTATTTAATATTTAGAAACAATGGGAAATCCTAAACAAACAAAACCCTAACCCTAGGAGATGAAGCGCCAAAACTATGGGCCCCGTTTGGGTAAATTGGTGTTTCAACTTCCCAGGGGCGTAACTTTGGCATACGATCTCCGTTTGACGCATACCATACCTCGTTAGAAAGATCTATCCGAGGACTACAAATTTGGAACGAACAACATCGGTCCATGGACCCATGTTGCTCTCCATTTTCCCAAAAAACGTCGTTTAGGGCCTCAAAACGGCTCCGGAAGTTTAGGACCCGAAAAACTGCTAAAAATAGTAAACTGTGCCGAAACTGAAAAACTGAAATAGACAATGGTGGAGCCCTAAGTGGAATAGGCGGGTGACCACCAATATCCACCTGGATCATTCCTCCCCCCTTAGGAAGCAATGGTCCCCATTGCGTTAAGTTCCTCCATGAGATGAGGAAATTTCCGCTGAACTTGGTCCCCGGTGAACCACTTTCCTTGGTGCAGGAGTTGGCCAGCTTTGACAACCCGATACAGGTGGATCCTCTGTTGGCGAGTGTTCTTAATTTGCATGTCCATGACATAACTGTACGTCCGTTCCATGCGCCTCCGGGTTTAACCCAGGTGAGTTGTTCGCAATGTTCGAGGTGTCCAAGAGAGGTGGGAAGTATGGCGATACATCTACATTGAAGACTGGTGTAGATGTTATGAATCGAATTCATAACTAAAGTAATAAATATAGTCATTAATAGAATAAAATAGAATAAATGTAGTTACTAGCTAATCAACTAGGATTATGTTAAATAGTCACTAGGTTAATGAAAAGGCATGTCTAAAAGACATGCCCAATCGTGAAAAGGTACCTGCATGGGTATAAAAGCGGGACCTCCTTGTAATCATTCAATCATCTTATATCATATCAATAAAATATTTATTATTATAAATACATCTTGTGTATTTTTATAATTAAAACTATTTCTGCTATCAAAGTCAACAAGCATACAAATCTTGCTGCTACAGTAACCAAATCTACGAATTCCGCTGCTACAGTGGTATCGGAGCCATATCAAAGCCATATTGAGGACAAGTTGAAGCAATGGCACATAACATTGTTTTACAAGCCTACGAACGTAGTTTACAAGCCTATGGACATAAACTACCACACTATGTGTCATTACGAGAAGATCCCAAAATAATTGGGAAGATTAGAAAAATTCAAGAAAAGCTTCAACAATTAGAGAATTCTTGTGCAAAAGTCAAAAATTCATGTGTAGAAGTCACAAACAGTTTTAAAAAAATTTCTGCAGTAATCCATAAGAGAGAAGATGAACAATTTCATAAAAATGTGGAAAAAGAAAAACAAGAAAATCATGAGAAACAAAAAGATGAAAAATGTTGTAATAATGAAAAGGCAGTTAGTTTTGCTAAAGGGAAATCAAGTAAAACATCCATGGAAAAGTCAACCAAATATATTCCCCCACCAATGAGTAATAAAGGAAAACAACCAACTAATATTGAAAGTAAAGAAGAAGGGAAATGTTGGAAATGTGGAGACAAATATTTCATGGGACATAAATGTGCCTTTTATACAAGAGATGAAATTGCCACGGTTCAAACAAAAGATGAGAAGTTAGTTTCCAACCAAGCTCTTGAAGTTGGGAATGAAGCTATACATGTAATGCATGTAAATGAATCAGAAACCTGTCATTTTAATAAAAGCATGCCTTCCATTATGTCCAATAATTCTCACGGACAGACTTGTAGTTCTGGTTGCTCTTCTCTGAACAAGGAAGAGTCTATAGAAGTGGAGAAATTCCCAGTTAAGAGTGACAATTGTCTGCAGGATATTCCAATAGGAATATAACTTACCAGAAGTCTTCTAAAATTGGTAATGAAGATTTTTCAAGAAAAACCCTCTTCAACAAAAATTGGGATGATCATTTAATGCGTAATCATCATTGTCATCGCATCTAGACATTTTGGGAATCAAAGCAAGTTGATGGGTGCTTCTTTACATAGATTTAGAGGAATAGGTCATCACGCTTCCAAGCTTAAAAATGGCAACAGAAATATGAACTATTCGAGTCGTCCTACTGTTGTTAATGCTCAAGAACCAGTGCTTAATTCAGACGAGTTTCCTCCTATTTTAGGAATACATGATGTTTCTGCTGCATCTGCAACTGAAAACCAAGGTCAGGCAAGCAATGCACCTTTGCTTAGTATTGAGGGAGTGCGTGCTGCAAACAAAGAA
>JAXQQM020090285.1:0-36235 GCA_034641835.2 Pinus albicaulis | reverse complement strand
AGGAAAGTATACCGAGGTAACCACAAACCAACCTTTTAGATGCAGAATCTAGCCAATCTGCATCCAGAGAGGGCTCTCTCTTTATGATTTATCTTTGTTCTTGAAAGGTTTTAGACTAGTTATAGATTCAAAGTTTGTTTTGGAAAATGGTGGAATCCACAAACTAAGGGCAAGGCTGAGAGCTTTCAGTCCATTGGGCTATGGAGTCAAAGGATGGCTTTACTGGATTTCTATTCTAAGCACAAGATGGTATTACAGGGCAAGATAGCTAGACGGAGAACAATCCTTAAAATTTAAAGTGGATGGGATGATCTTGAAGGGATGAAAGGCAGCTAAGAATCTTTCACCATGTTCAAAAGAAAGAAGTGAAATGACTACAAACAAAGAGCAATGAAGAATTCTGTGTTATAGTAATCAAACAATGTTTAAATTAGCGAAGCAGGAGCATTTAAGAATTCATGCTTATAGCTAATTTAGAAGAAAACATTAAGAACAATCACATTTGAAAACAGAGTACAATTAAGCAAATTCTGTTTTAAACCTTTATGTAAATTATTCAGATATGGATATGATGGTATTATAAACTAATATAAAATTTCAAACAAAGGGTAGAAACACTTATTGAACTGTAGTCCAACACATGAATCCTGCAACAAGTCAAGTGCTTCAAATCGTCATCCAGTAAGCCACAAGTAAATTTCTCCAAAAGCTTTTATTCCGAAAATCTCAATGTTACAGCAGAGTAATAGAATCCACCCTCAACACTCTCTTTGAGGGTTTATTTATACACAAAATAATCCTAACAATCTTACGCTATCCTAGCCAATAATCCAGGCTAACTTAAAGCATATTTACAAACAAACAAGAGACACATGGTCTCGTAAATAGAATAATGGGTAACGGCTGATGTGCTGTTCCTTTCTTCATGGACGTGCTAAAGATAAGTGCTTAAAATAGGACTCTGTGCTGTCCTTTGCGTATTTCTTTGACTTGTTGAATACTCTTTCTTCTCACGGATACTCTTTAACCTTTCATCTGATACTCTTTCATCTGCTTTTCTGTTTTTACCATTTACTTGATAGTAAAGATAAAATCTCATCCTGAAAACAACTTTTACAAAACCTCCAGCATTTCCTTCCACCACTGATCATCTGGTATCATTGTTCTTCTGAGTTTCCTTAAAGTTTAATCTGCTTCAGTAAGTTTATAAAAAGTGGGCTCATTCGGAAATAGATACTTTATTTCATGCTCCAGATGAAATAGATTCCTCACTTTTTCATAAATACTTTTCCCGGTTGGTAATGCAGGTTCTGATGAGCTAGTAGAACCTATAGCTGTATTTTTAGCATGAGCTTTTATTCTTTTCTCATAGGTTTCCAAGTCTACTATTTGATCCTCTGTGAGCATGGGACTTGGCAATTCACTGTCCAACAAAGCTTGAAACTTCTCTCTGAAAACGTTGATATCAACCAAAATGTCTGTACACTTTCTTTCTAGATTTTGCATGAAAGTCCTCTTGGTGAAAACTCTCTTTGCTTCCAAAACTGCACCTGTCCTGTCATCAATTCCTAACAATGCAAGCTGTTGTTTTGTTCTGGAATTCAAAAATTGAATGAGCTGCTGGGCCTGCTCAGGCCTGCCTCTTAATTCATGTCTAGTTTTATTTATTTCTTCTTGTGCTATCTTGACTAACTCATTTTGCTCAAAAATAGCTTGAATGGAGGGCCAAATACCTCTTATTAATTCAATGATGTTGCACCAAAGAATATCATTTATTTCGTTCAGAGGCTTTTCCAGTGAAAGATCTTTTTGCAAAGGCTCAACCAATTTTTCCAATCTTTTTATTTCCCTGAGGTTGTCAGCAGCTGTCTTTTTGGATGTGTCATATTTTCCCTCCAATTTTGTTAATTGTAATTTTGTTTCTTGGAGTTCTGTGACCTTTAGCTGCAAACTCTCCATCTGTTTAATTAAATCCTCAGAATTCAAATTAGAAATGTTCACCTGAGATGGTTGTTCCTGCTGTCCTGTAGTTGTAGTACCTTTTGTTGAAGTCTGCTTGATAATTTCCTGTTCCTGCAATGCTTTTTCCAACTCCTTTTCTGTTTCATTTAGTCGCTCTGTCAAATTCAAGAGCAACTCCATCATTTCTTCTTGTGAATTTCCTTTTATAACTTCCTGTGTCTGAGGGTGCCTCGAGGCTGGTCATTTCAGCTGTTTTCTGAGTGCAGCTATATCATCCTCTTTCTTTTTTACCAATGCCTCAATACCTTTAATGTCTTTGGGATTGTGACCCAAACCAATGATGATCTCTTCTAGAGACTTTATTCTATTGTCCTTGGCCTGTGAGGAGGCCCTCTCAATCTTCAATTGTGCAGTAGTATTATTCAAGGAATCTTGCAGCGTTAAAGTTTCCATGGCTTTGTTGGTGAGAGTAGAATAAACCATTTCCCCTGTTTGTCTATGAAGCTCTATCTGATCCAGGGGATGGATATCTTTTGCTAAAACTTCAAAATTTGATCTGATGTAATCTACTGCTGAAGTTGGCTTTGGCACCTTTGCTTTGAAGTGGATCATTAGCATTTTACCTTGTGAAAGATCAAATGCAGACATCAGCCTTTGCTGATTATGAGGAGCCATCTTCATATACTGATCGTATACCTTCATTTTCAATGGTTCATTCTTTGTTTTGATATTAATGAAGGTTTTCTTAATGTCTCCAGTATCTGTCTTTGGCGGTCTGAAAGAAGATACTTCAGTGCTTAAGTGCTTTTGTATCCCTTTCTGGCTGATGTTTGTTTCACTTGCTGTACCTGTTTGCTGACTGTCTTCTCTACCATCATCAAATACTTCATCTATAATTTCTACATCTGGAGGTGGATCAGACTTGTGTTTTTTAGCTTGATAAACTTGTGGGGCTCCTTTTGAAGGTGTGGTATCTGGAGCTAGCCTCTTTTTTCCTATTTCCACATTCAGTGGAGTTTGCATCTCTGGAATTTGGATTTGCTTTGCTGGTGTGGGAGAAGCCTGAGATGGTTCTGGTGCTTTGGAACTCTGTGGTTTTTCTGCCATGACCAAGGTTTCAATGACCTGAACTACAGGTTCTTTCCCTTTACCCTTGGGTTCTGCTGCTACTGATGGACTATCTTCCTGTAATGCTTGCTATAGAGTGGCTGCTGAAGATGTGCCAATGTAGGGTACCTGCATTTGATCATATGTTTCTAGGTCAAAATTCTTCTCAACATCTTTCATAAGTTTATTCAATTTGTCAGCTCCACTTTCCTCTTCAGCAAGTGTTCCTTTAACCCATTCATCTTGATTTGCATACTGTTCTATGTCAGGAATTCTGTGATGTACATAAGGAGATGACTTATTTTTTAACCTCTTTTCACAAATGAAACCAAAGGGGTCATAAGGGACCCAATGGAAAGATGTCTGGAATTTTCTCTCTAATAAAAGTTCTGCTTCTCTCTCAGCTTCCCTAGAATTGCAAATGAAAGGACCTAACTGGCTTTTGATCCTTAACTGTGCTTTCTTCTTTACATTGCAGAAATGGATTACATCTGAGTTATTCATCTGTCTAAAGTATTCCAAAGAAAAAATTCTCATTGGTACATATCTGGGTAACTTGAATGGACGTAATTCACATCCATAAATCCTGATGACTGTATGGTTTTGGTACAAGTACCAATCCCCAACTTTATAACTCTTTGACAATTGCAAGGTCTTTCTAATTTCAGTACTGAGTCTGGGGGGAGAAATTCCTGTTAACAGAGTTGTAGCAGGATGTACAAACTGATCAATGAATTTTGAATAGGAGTAGGGAGAATCAGAGGAAAAATGAATGATGGGGGACCAAAAAATGACAGACCTGGGATTACCTTTAGCATCAAGTTTCTGAACAGGGAAAGGGAATATGTCTGACTGATAAAAGATCATGAGATGATAGATAACTGAGGAGTACTTAAAAACCTTTTCAGTATCTAGCCTTAAAAATTGATCATGGATTTTGTTGGCAATGAAGGAAGCATAATCATACTTAATCTCAGGAGGCTGCCCAGGGGTAAAGATAGATAGCAAAGCCCGAGTTATCTCATCTACATACTCACTGGTATTGAATCCTAAGACAAAGGATATTACATTCACAATAAGCCTTCCCAATTTATTGAAAAAGTAAAAACCATAGGGGGGAGTCCCTTTTGGCTGATGCTCAGGTAACATGAAATACTGACACATTGCTTTTAATTTCTCTGGAGTTAACTGTCTGGTTTTCTCAATCAACCCTTCCATGGATAAAGGTGCTAATTCTTGTTCTGGCTCAAAGTGTAACATAGCATTGATAGCCTGAGGTGTGATAGGGAACAGAACACTTTGATCAGGAGCTAATACAGCTCTTTGTGCGGGATCATAGTTTGCATGACAGTAATGAATGATTTCGGGGAAAATGTGGACTGTAGGAATAAAATACCTTGGGAGATTGGATTCCCACAACCCTATAAGATCTTGCCCCTTTGAGTGTTCGTCTCTGCAGCGACAGAAGCTCAAACGGGGACTTTCATCAAAATACAGGTCTTGTATTTGGAAATCTTCATCTATCAGAGGTAAATAGTCCAAATCTCGGTGAGGAGCATTCAATGGAGTGATATTTAGAGCTGTCGGGGCCTCCATTTTGGTTCTTGTGGATTCAAAATGGAGGTTTTAGTTTTTTTCTTGCAGACCGGACGGGATATCTGACAAAAGAGGAAATTGGAACAATTTGCAGGTTTTGGGGGCAATTTCACAGGTTTAAAATCTTCAGGGAGGACTCAACGATGATTTTTAACCACTTTTTCAGAGAAAAAACAAAGGAAACTAAGCTTGACTTGCAGTCGGGGCGCGAAATGATAAATACCTATTTTTAGATGGAAACTGGTTCTTTAACAGGTAATGAGCAATGGCGGGGACGTTCTTCAACACGGGCGCAGCGGAATTTCGGAGTAAATTGGTGTATTTGCAGTGAAATTTGAAAATTGCAGCGGGAGCTCTGTCGCTTTCAGAAACTAAAAATAGCTGAAAAAACACGAAAAATGGCTTATTTACAAGTCAAAAGGGTTTTTGTTTTTTCCGAGGCGATGACGTCATGACGTACGGGGTGACGTAGGGAAGTGGGGCCGGCGGTATGCGGTAAGTGGTAAGCGGTGAGCCCGCACCGCTTATGGACGAGGGCGGTAAAAGTCGCGGGGGGAGCGATTCCACAGGTTTCTCGCCACGTGGATGGTCTGACTAGTCAAAACCACCCATCCCCCGCTGGTTAAAGAACTCACACGGGATGGGCAGCGGGATTGATCATGACCGTTGATCAACGAATGGATGATCCGACGGCTGAAGGAATGGGAAACATGCGAAGGTTTGAAAGGTGGGCCCGTCGGGTTTTTAAAAGAGTTTAACGCTTAATTTAATTATCCCGGGAGATATTCAATAGGCGGAAAGGTTATTAACTAGTCCAGATGACTAATTAATCCCATGCGTATAATGAACGGGGTTGCGGCGGGGGTTTGCTTAAGTGGAATTCCACGTGGACGAATCACGGCGGCACGACAAATTCTCGAAGTTTTATTCATGTTTTTGGTGTTAAACACACATATTGTATGTCTAACGCTTTTTTATATATATTTTTTATTATATGATGATTTAATTAATACAATTATTTCACCATAGGGACGGGATTAATGTTATAAAGATATATTTCACCAAAGGGTTTATAAAGCGGGGTTTTATTTTCAATGTGCGGGAATATATACTTTGGTAAAACATTATAATAAAGGGTTTTGGGGATATTTATAGAAAAGGGAGTTATATACTTAGGAAAAGGGATTTCACTAGGGATTTAATATAGTAAAATCAAATGTTAATATGATAAAGGACAAGGAAAATCAAAACATCTTTGTACATCTAAGAAAGTGATAACTTATGAAGTAAATTGCAACATTTTATCTTCAACACTTAATCTTAGAATAACAAATTATTTTGAGGAATTTTTATGGAATTTTGCATCAGTTTCCTAAGTAAAATAGGATTTTACTTAGGAAAAAGTTAAAGATGGAAGATAACAATGATGAATTATCTCTAGTACTTAGGTCTTTTTGATCATTAGGCCGAGGGTCCGGTCCCTCCAGAAGTCAAGGAAATGCCTTGAGCCCCTTTGATCTCAAATTACCTTAGTACTTTTGGGGAAATTAGTAAAACTCTTGAGGGGGGAAAAATGATGAGGGAGGTTAATGAATTTGACTTTGCTTGCTGTGATTTTCCAGTGTATTTCCTGCTTTAGTACTTGTGATGAAAGTAAATGATTAACCAACATGTAGCAGCACCATTCATCGGATAACACTTTGCAGCACCATCTACCTACCCTATCTACTTAACACTACCATTTTCTCTTCTTTATTAGGGTGCATTTAGACTTGCAAACCCTTTTCAATCTTTTTCTTTTTTACATGATAAATCTATCTATTTCTACCCTTATTACATCCAAGGGCTCAGATTAAACTGTTGAGCACCTTTTATTCACTCTACCTAGCTACTTATCTGCCAAGATTAAATTGTTTGGCTAGATATTTATTCTCTAATCTATAACATGAAATTGAAATATGACTAAGCCAAGTTTAAGCAGTTTGACTTATTCATGAATTGTGGCAAAAATTTCACAAGCTGCACACAATTGATTTATTACAACAGAGTAAAAAGTAGTGGCATTTGGATTTGCACACTTTCCTTGGTCTATTTTTTGCTTGGGGTTCATTTATTTCTCTTTTTGACCATTTTTATTCTTTTTACCCTTTGATCTTTCTTTTAGGGTATACCCTCTTTACATTTTTTAAATTTTTTGATTTTTTTTTTTGGTTTTCAAGAATCATTTCTCTTCTACCTCTTCCTCCTTCTGCACCTCTACCTCCTTCTCCTCTACCTCTACCTCTACCTCCAAATAATGTGTGTTCTCCATTAAAGACTCCTCCTCCTCCTTCTTCTGCCATGGTTGACTCTCTTGTGGAAGTGGAAAAATTTGTGTCCTAACAGGAGTCTTTAGATCTTCTTCTAAGGCAGGTTCAGTGGATGAAGTGGAAGGTTTCTCTAATGGAATATCTGATCTTAGGTCTTCTAGAAGTCCAGGATCAGTAAAGGATGGAATGTGGGTCTAAGTTGAAGGTGTACTAGCTCTTGGTCTAGGTGAAACAAGTGGTGTTCTAGGAATCAAACTTCTGCTTCTGCTGCTTATGAATCTACCCCTTGAGTCTCTCTCTCTATGCATATAATTTTTTTTGGGAGTTAAGAAACAAAGGTTACCTAGTTTTCACTTCCCTGGCAACGGCGCCAAAATGTTTGTGCTCAACCTAGTCTCCTAAATTGAGTTCATTTAACTGTCAACCAGGGTTGGTAAACTGCTGAAGTGAAGTGCACTGTATGTGCCTAGGTGTTTGTTTCTTACTGCGTTGTGTCTAGTGTTTTATGATGTTTTTGGTCTTTTTATGGTTTTATGTTCATAAGGGAAAGAACTAAATGCTGGTGGAAAGAAGCTACTGGTTAAAAACAGAGTGAAGCCTAAATTGTTGATGACAAATGAAAAATGAAAATATTGAAACAGAACCAAACCTAAACTATGACTAAGCAGAATAAAAAGCTTGATAATGACTTAAAGAAAATGAATCACAACATGAACTTAACTTGTCCAATTCTTTCATTAAAGGTATTTTGGAAGAGCTTGAGAAATGGGCAGCTAAGTATAAAAATTCTCCTAACTAAACTATTAAACAATCAGCTTATAATCATACAACATCTCATCCATGATTAAAGGTTTGTTGAAACATATTTGGAGAAGAACATTGATAACATCATAAGATCTCTACTCTAAAACTAGCTCCTAATTCTATTCTGCAACTTAGTTTAACACCACTAAACCTCACTCAAAAGTTACAGATTTCCTTTTAGAATAGTCTTTTGAGGAAAGGCTTGTTTGTGAAATGGTAAAAAGGTTGCAAAAGTACTCCAGGCCTTATACTGATACTATCTTCTGTCTAGATGATTATGAGTTAATATAGGTTTAGAACAAAAGAAGTTTTGTAAATAATGAAGACCGTGGTATTTAAGTTTAAAAACTAATGAAATTTAAAATGCAATGGATGGAAACTAATCTTGGAATGTAAATACAGTGAGTTAAGCTGGAACTGAACTAGGATGCTACTAGTCTACAGTGATGAGTGCTAAATTAAAAAGCCATTATTAAACTTGAAACGAAATAACAGAGCATGAATTAAATGCAATTTGCCTCCGGAGTGCCCTAACTAAGTTATCATGCAATTAATCTATGGGATTCTACAGCCTATTTCGTTCATCATAAATGGTATTTTGGAAGATCTTGTTAGAACAATCTTGGCTGTACAATTCAATGCATTTGAATGCAAACATGAAAATTGAAAGCAAATACAATTAAAAACTAAGACATCACAACTATTTCCTACTCATTGTTATAATGTTTTGGAAGAGCTTTTAAGAGTAAGATTAGCTATGCTAGTTAGTGTAAACAAGCAACTGAATCCTACAGTATCACAGTTATACCTTAGTCATCATAATGATATCTTGGAAGAGTTTACTAGAGTAAGTTTAACTGTGATAATGAACGAAAGGAATTGCAAATAAAATCTATAACACTACAGCCATTTATCATTCATTATAATGATCTTTGCAATTTTTTTCTTAGAACAATGTAGCTATAATGACTATTAAATGATTTATAGACGTGTTGTTACCAGCAACAACCCCCCTTTTTATTTAATATTAGTAATAATACTAAATAAGTGGGGACCCTTAGTTAAAAAATCCAAAAAAATCAATTAGTATTTGTTTCCCTTTTCAAATAAAACTTTCTATCATAACTTAGGGAAATTCCGTAGAAAATCCTTAAGAAACACTTAAGTTTATGATAGATTACAATAAAATCTTTCTTTGAGCGAAATAGCGCATCCATCGCAAATGGTAGATATCTTTTGTAAAACTGAATCTTTTAAACTGCGACTTTGTGATATTGTGATAACGCGATCCCAAAAAGCCTATACGTTAAAATACTGGTCGCAAATCGCATATCGCAGAAAAATGTTAAACGAATACTTTTTATATGTGATATTTGCGATTTGCGATTTTGCGATATTTGCGATTTTGCGATGGTTACGCTTTGAGAAAAATGTGATTTGCGATATTGCGATATTGCGATATTGCATAGAAAATTTCAGATCGCAATATCGCAAATTCTTAAAAGCTCGTTGTCCAATGTAAATCTTTTCATAAATAAATATCCGTTATGTGCTTTAAATGATTGAATTAATGAATGGATTGTCAATTATCAATAGAAAGTATTTTGTTTTGATTGAAAGGTTGTTTCCGTTAGAATAATATATTTCATCTGCCTTTTGCATTTAAAACTATCTCATCACCTTTCTCATGTCATTACTCTCACTTAAATCGTAAAATCGCAGGCGTGAAGGAGCAAAAGACTATACGAAGCATTCACAGAGTATTATGGGAAAGAAAGAGAAGAATCCAAGTTCTGAAAACAAAGAAATGGCTTCACTGTATGCGGATAGTGCTTGCAATAAGGATGCCGGTATAACCACCTGGGAAGGAATGTATAATTTGCTCAAAGAAGAAAATCCCAGGGTGATGCAAGTTGCGGCTACTGCAGGATCAAGTAATTCATCTGAAGCAACCCTTAAAGACCTGGCTTGTTCATTTCTGCACCGGATAGCAGCAAGACCAAGAATTCTTCCGTATTCAGACATGGTAAAATGGGTGTTGGACATCACCGATATTTCAGACAGGCAATTTAGAACTCTAGATCAAGAGCTCATCGGGTCGTTCACTACGGAAAATTTGAGGCTGATGTATCATTTGCCGGAACCTCAGGCGACTTATAATAAACAATTTATGGAGAATTTTGCCAAAGAACATGAAAATTTGGCGGAATGCACAAGGGAATGGACCAAAAGAGATGAACCATTGAAGAAAAACAAACACGGTATGTACAGTACTGGTTCACTCACCTCTCCATATTGTTTTGTTGCTGCTATGTTATGCAGGATTTTTGGAAAGCCTGATATAAATATGGTCTTACCTGAATGGCTTCCATTGTTAAATGTTGTTGTTAACGCTACTATTGTAGACTGGGCCAAAATATTATCTGACAATTTAGCCACTACTATTTTCAATTACCGGTCTAAACGAATTGTTTCTCAGAGGATTTATCCTCCTTTTTATCTATCTGCTTATGTTATGGACGTTGTCTGCTTTGTTTCTAAATTCCCTTTGATGGGTTGGCAATGGACGATTCAAGATCCTTTGCCTATTCATGTGTATCACAAGGAATTGTGGGAATCCAAGTTTATTCCTCATTTTTACAAGATTTTCCACGGCATAATGTTGCCTCTGCACAAAACATTGTATAATAAAGATGCTCCAAGGTTTTCCCCAGAAGCACAAGTCGACATTCTCCCTGTAGCACGATGGTTTGGGGAAGAGTGGTTTACCTATGTGAGGGTTTTTGGAAGCTCTGCATCTCCTCATGTTTTACCCTTATATGTTTCTGATAAACTTATAGCTCGGGAAATTGCATACCAAACCTGTGGTGAAGGAGGTTTGACAAAGGAATTAAGGGATAAGAAGAAGGCCATTTGGCCACAATTTCCCGTAGCTTGTGGGACATTTTCATTATTTGATGTTGGACATGCATTCAAGGAAGTAAGAAATATTACATGCTTACAATTGTTTAAATTTGCAAAAAGGTTATTCGACCCTAATGAAGTTGCTAAAAATTTCACCTCTGCAATCAAAGTAAGGATATTTTCCGGAGAAGAGGACCCTTTCGATGATATATTCCTAGGAAAATCCACACTGAAAGAAATTCTACATTCAGCACAGATGCAGTTATCTCCAGAACAATTTCAAGAATTTAAAGTTTACAGAGAAAGAAGACTGACCACCATCCCTTTGGAAAATTTGCGTTTGGAACCCGCAAGGGAACCAACTCCTAGTGTCAGTCTCAACGGCAGTTCAGGTACAGATAAGTCTAAGTTAAAATCTGAAAGAGAGACTTCTGAACGTTCTTATAAGTCTAATGAAGAGCAAGATAGAAATAAAGAATTAGTGAAAGATACTGCTCAATCGAAAGAACTTTCACAACAACAAATTTTGACTTCTCAGCAGATAAATCCTCCTCCTACCAATGTACAACAACAGTCAGTCACAATTGAATTAGACAAAGAATGGGAAAGCTTTAATGAAATACTTAATGTTGAAACACAGATTACATAGACCCCTGTACAAACAACAAAAGTTTTAAGCACAGGAATAAGCGGTAATGTGACAAATACAGAGCATATACCTGTCACTCCCTCTTCTGAAATTGTACTTAATGTAGAGGACATTCCTCCTCTAGATGTATTCTACAGCCCGAAGTATAAAGCAGTAGTGAAGAAGCAAAGGAAAAAGAGAAAATTAGAAGGTGCAATTGCTACTGAAGCAGAACAATTAGATGTTTTGTGGAAGGATCCTACCACAGAGCCTACTGATAATCTTGCTAAGTTATCTCAGATTACGGGGGCTTATGCTTCCGCAACTATTGACAAAGCATTTGAGATACAACTCTTATTAAATGAAAAAGAAGAACAGATACAAGTTCTGCAACAGCAATTGCAACAGGTACAGGCCAATAATGAAGCACAGATGAAACTTGAAAAGTTATAGCAACAACTTCAAGAAATGAAAATTGGATATTAAAAAAGTTTAACTGATAAAGAGAAACAAATACAGATTATCCAAGATCAGCACAAAGATGATCCTAAGCTTCCAGATTTTATTTCAGAAACTATTTCTTTAAACAATCAACTACTGCAACAAGAAGAAGTATTATGCCAAAAAATCTTGCAATGGAACTCTTTTTGTCAAGAAAGTGATAAGATCACTAATCATGTTGTAGATTTACGAAATGATTATGATTTAATTAATGAAAAATTTACTGATTATTTGGTATGGCAAAAGACAGAGGAAGGAAGAAAAGCTGGTGCACCAATTATTAATGAAAACCATAAAGAAATACTTTTCAATGACTGGGATGCACAAATCAGAGGGGCAGAGAAGGCAGCAGAAGAGTCGGCTACAGCAGCAAGAAGTCTTACTGATTTTGTAAATGAGAATTTGCACAAAGCAAATTTGATTTCAGAAACTGTTCCGGGATATCTTCCACAGGCGCATCAATTGCAAACAGAATGGACACAAAAGGCAGAAGAAAAATAAAAATCAATCCAAGGATTGACAAGATTAAACTGGGATTCTTACTGGACATATTTAATGAAACCACATAGTCAACACAGTGTGCTTAATTGCATCATTAGTTCTGCTGAGAAGATTGCGCCTACACTTGCCAATTCTGTCTTTTCAGGACAGTTGAAATCTGAAGTCGGCCAACCACCTCTTCTCAAAACAATGCTGGATGCTTGCAAGTTTAAAGATCAAGTTCATAAGTAGTTACTTAATAGTCTTTATTTTTAGATTTAGTTTTAGTTTTACTGTATTTTTTCCTAGGAAAAGGACGGTCATTTAAACCGAATCCTTAATTTTTGTAATAAACTATTTTTAGATTTAGCTAGTAGTATTTAAACCCTTCTCATGCATTTAGAGAAGGGTCCTGGATTATTATATTTTTGACTTGGAGATTACATTTCTGTACTCCACTGACTTTTATATTTTATAAAGGATCACATCTGGTGATTTTATGCAGAATTATCTTTAAGTGTTGCATTTTTGTACCTTGGATTTGATTTTGCATCAGAATTACTGGATTAGAGTATCAGATTTCATTTGAAAGCTTTCAAGATGGATAAGGTATTTTTATCTGTTCACTATTGATTTCTTTTGTCTTATGATATTCGCTTTAAAATTTGCTATCATTTATATACATTTGGTTTTAACAACGTTTCTTTATATATCATTTTTTATATAATTGAAATGTTATCTTTCATAAGTATATGTAGATGATATATTATGATGAATACAATATGCTAATATAACTCTGTTTAATTTCTTAAACAGAGTTATCTTTATTTTTTTCTGCACATTTCGATTAAATGATAATACATTTTAATGGTTATTGTTCAAACGGAATAATCTGAAGTTGTATTCACATATGATTGCCCGGGTTAGTTTTAGAATTTCTTTATCAGTATTTAGTTTAAATTAGATAGTTTTATTTCAGTCAATTTAGTCTCACTTTCACTCATCCAAATCAACCCATCACCAACCCATTAGTTATAAGGAAACTGGTCCTTTCAATCCAGTCGAAGCCACCATACCAAATGGATAAGGAGCTATCCTAAGGTCCCGACCGAGTGGTTTTCCCCAATGTTTGAAGCAGAGATCTTCTAGGCTTCAATGAACGCAAACTTAAAAACTTTAAAATGAACAGATACTTATCTCGGTGCAAAAGTAAAGCCGCTCAGGAGGCAGGGGCCCTCTACCACCAGAGTAGCACAAAATCTAACTCAAGATCAACTCAACGCGTTCAGAGAAATGTTGTCTTCTTCATTAAAGGAAAATAACTTAAAACAGAGTATCCTCGGTCTTCAGAAATATAGCAGTCAATCCACGAAATCTAATCAAAATCTAGAACTTGTCTCTCGGTTTCCCGAGTACATTTATAACAAATCTTCATAACAGAACTTGAGATAATACGGGGATCATTGTCTTTTCATATCAAAATCATACTAGAACTCTAAAGATGGCAGCGTAAAGTGACAAAGGACATCTGGACTGTCCTTGTCCTATTAGGAGTCTGCCTCCTTGTGTGAGTTCCCACGTACAAAACCACGTCCAGAATTCCATTCATTCTTCATGGTGAGCAACAAACGCTGAGGACATGATGTGGAATATACCCATCTGTGGTTTTTCCTGAGAGGACACCTGGAACATGCTTGAATGTGAAGACAACTGCAGAATTGGCAACTAGCTACGGAATGTCTGCATTCTGTAGCTAGTTTCAGTTCAAAATGCATTACAATGAAAAAATCACAAAACTTAGCAAGTTAGCCATGATATTCATTCTTAAAGTAATTTTAACTAATTTCATTGATCATTTGAGCCTGGGATAACAATGGACAAAAGAAAATGGAGTGAAGTATGATGGAAGAAAGAACAATCTTAGGGCTCAACAGAGTCCTTATTGATTGTTCAATCCTCAATGGTTGCTCAAGCATCTTTTTCTTTGACTGATGTTATCTTGTGAATGGTTTTCTAGGCTTCAAGATAAAACCTAAATCATCTTGATCAAAGTCTAATTTCTTGGATATTTTTTTTTTCTTTTGAGTCTTTGTCTCCCTGATTTCAACATGTTGTAAAATGGGGCTTTCTTCAATTTCAATAGCCTCCAAGACATCTACTAACTTGCCTCTTCCTTCAGTTTGACTTCTAGTAACTCTCCTATGTGTCCTTGTATATGTTTTTATTTGTTTTCTTGTAGAATTTTTCTTTGGCGCCATAGTATTTTGCACTTTCTCAACCTCCAACTCCATAGGCTCTATCATAGGTTGTATCAATGCATCATGATCAGCTACATGTTCTGTTGCATATGGTTTGTCTTTCCCTGGAGTAGTCGACTTAGATCTTGGTATTTTCCTAGGGGTGAAAACATCAATTCATTTCCACTCATAAACAAAAATGTAGGCCAATCTCTGTTCAAATTTTTTAACTCTTCAACCACCAGCAACATGATTAGAGCATGGTGAAAAATTGACGTATCATTGGATTCAGATTTGGCCTAAACTTTTTCTATCATCTGTAGCTCCCAAACAAATAAAAAGGAAAATATAAGGGTTTCTTACCTATGATGTGTAGCAATAGCTTGAAGTGGCATTAACATATTGTGGTAAATCTACCCTCACTAGTGAAATACTTCTGGATCACCATCAGAAATTTTGAAAAATACTCCTTAAGGCATGTTCTAGCGATGCTTGAAGCTATATTGATGCCTCTATGTTCTTCTTTCAATAATTCATCACAATTATGCAATTTAAACTTATGTATTTTGAACCATCACTATCTTGATATGGGGATTTTAGTGGCTTGCGCAATGGTGTCTAGGGACATAATAAGACTTAACATTCCCATTTTCAACCATGTGCCTCTAAAATTGTTAGCAATGTCCTTTGAAATTTTTCCATGATGTCCCTGAAATTTTTGACACAACTGGAGGAAGCCCACTCTATCAAATGCTTGGGAGAAGGTGGGATCTTCTTCTAGCTTCTTCATGTCCATGGGATTGTATCTAACAACAAATACTCCTTTATATTATTTCTTTTGTAATGCCATGGCTTCAAAGTGAATTAAACAATCAACCCTTTCCTTGACACTTGCAAATATTTTTAGAGATAGCACACAGAGCTTTTGAGACTAATAGAATTAACCCTGAGACAACTAGTCATACATCCTAGACCTCTAGACTGATACTGAGATAAACCAAGCGGCTCACAAGGATGATATAAGGCATATTTGAGACAAGGAATCAAAATGAAAAAGTGAAAATGGGTTAGGAAGACTAAGCAGCATGCATTTCAAAAAATGATGGAAAATGACAATGACGAGAAATCATGAGCCAATATGTTCTAACAGTCTCTGACCAAACCTTTTTTATACTTTGCACAATTTTATCTACCGCTAGCAAAAAAAATAGAATTTGGTAGCAAATTGCGTGTTTGAGAGGGTATATTTACTACAAAAGTGTCACGAACTTTCGTAGAAAATCGTGACCTTTTTACACTGAAGTTGCTGGAGAAGTATGAAAAAGTGTCAAATTTTCCATAATGACTAAATCAACTTATGCACCAAAAAAAATTGGTTTTTCTTTGACAATGACTCCCCTAAACACTAATGATGACCTTTCAACATCAGTAAATGACCTTGATACATGTGAAATTTTGAAAATAAGAAACTTAGAAATCCTATTAAAACCTAAGACACTTAACCTAATTGACTGAAGACAAACCCAATGGTTATCATGGATAACAATGGCTCCAATGGGGATGTTGCACCCTTGTGGTGCAACAAAGAACTAGCAGCTCCAATGCCTTTATTCAAAACTGAAAATTAAAACTTTGATGATGTCCTCTCCAAGTCTTTATGGCCTTCTCCTTAGGCTAATTTTTTTTGAAAATATCACGTTCACTTGCAAGCATGATAAATAAAAATGGAATATATAAAACGGTGTTTCTTTCAACATACTAAGTTTAGAAGAATATTGTTTGAGAAACCTACCATTGACAAGTCCTCCTTGACACAACTATCCATCCATATCTTGAAGTAAGAAAGTTTTGTTTCCATGATATGTTACGATCTTATAGGGCCCTTTCTAGATATTTTAAAATTTTCCATGTTTCCCTTTGTCTTCTATCTTAGCCTGCCACCTCAAAGCCACATCTTGATTATTGAAATTTTCCTGTATTTCTATCAAATTTCTTTTTACTCTGTTTTGAGATTGTTGATAATTAGTGTACACTTCTTCTCTCTTTTCTTGCAAAGCAATGATATGATTAATCCTTATTTGGACTGCATTTTTCTCTTCTTATAATCCTTGCAATAATTTCATTACTAGAACTCCAAGAGAACTAGGAAATATTGCTTTAGTACCATAGAATAGCTCATAATGAGAAGTTCCTATAGATATTTTGGTACAAATCCTATCAGCCCACAAGGAAAATTTTAGCTTCAGGTGCCATGATCTTTTGTTTTCCTACAAAAATTTCTTGATAATTCAGACTATGCTCTTGTTTGATGACTCATCCAGGCCATTACCTTAAATATAATAGGTTGTGGAGTGACCAAGGGTGATATTATACTAATTACATAAACATAGAAAATTTTCAATTATAATCTTCATGGGACAACCAAACCTTGATAAAATATTATTTTCTAGAAAACTTATGATCACTGTGTTTGTAGCTTGCCTTGTAGGGACTGGTCTGATCCACTTTGGAAAATAATCAGTGGTTGTTAAGATCCACCGATGTTGGCTTGAAGATGTAGGATTTATCTCACCAATAAAATTCAGTCCCCATTGCCGGAAAGGGGTTTCTAAATATATGGGTTCAAATGTAATGGGAGCAACTTTCTTTTACCATCAAAGATTTGACATTCATGGCAAGAAAAAATATTTTTGTAAACATATTTGAACATTGAACGCCAATAAAATCCTTCTCTAAGTATCTTATTCGATGTTTCTTTCCAATATTGATGACCTACACATTCACCCTTATGAAATTCATCAAGCACCTTCTCAGCTTCATCTTCTAATAAGCAGTTTAGGAGTATCCCACTAGTATCCTTCCAATGCAAATTATTATTCAAGATGCAGTACCTTAGAGATTTTAGCTTCACAAATCTGGATTTGGACTTTGTTAACTCAGGAGGAGACCAATGATTCTATAAAAAAAAAAATACATCCTTATACCAATCAGATATAGTGAATTTTTCTTCTACAGGGATCAATTCTCCTTCTTCAAACATATCTGAAATTTCTGCTATAAAATTCACATCTAGAAAATCAAAATTTGATTGAGTCATCAAGTTTTATAATCCTTTTCCTTTCACCAATTTTTTTGGCCTAATCTCCAAATCATATTCCAGCAAAGTGGCAATGCACTTCTCTTGCCATCCAAATCATCTTGTGTAGAAATTTATTAGTATTGATGTATTACCGGATTCTCCTGATCTAACAATATTTATCTTCTTAACAAATACAAAATCCTTCCACTGTTAAACTTGCAGAAATTTAAAACTCAATTGCAAACACATATGAATAAATTAAATTGCACATAACACAGTTGTTTAACGGGAAATCTTAAAGCTAAAAGCCCCAACTATCATATATTATGTATATTAATGGAATAATGTAATAATCTCATACAAATCTTAGTACATTAAGCTCTCAATACAATCAACAATCATTACACACTGTCATGTAGAAATTTGCGTCTCCATGCACCAATTTCTTGCCTCCTAACAACCTGCCTCCACTGTGCAATCCCTGCTAAAGAAGACCCCTGAATGAATTTGAATTGGCCTTGCCTTGACTGTGCAATCCTAATTGGCAACTCCAATTTGTGTCAGATGCATTGAATGCATCACTATAGTCACAACGTATAGTCCATCTCACCCTTTCACCTATCTCTCCATTAGGTCTCCACTGGAACTGACATGCACTATAGTTAACTATTGTTTCTATTCAGTTTTTAGTGAGTTATTAGTTGTGAATTAATTAACTAATTAATTCACTTAACTCTCACTAGTGTATCTTTCAGTTAGACTAGATACATCTAGCTCAACTGAGTTTAACTCACTTAACTGAGTTAAACTAAATAACAACTCCATAAACTACTCTTCCAACTCTGTCATAACTTTTCCACTTCAGTTCTAACTGAGTCCTCCATGCATGAGCCACCAATAAACCCTAGGAATTGCGTAATTCCTTCAGCCCACTGATTTTCCAAATCTATTCACTAAAATAAAGTGCTCCAAGAGAATAAGTTGATGTTTATTGTCGGATTATTATTAAGAGCTAATAATAATCGAGATGCATCTATTTTTAGATCGACGATCTATAAATAGACTTCGCCCAATATTCTAAAAATAGAATTTCATCTATTTTCCACATTTGACCAACCATCTACAAATAGCATCCTGCAACTTATAGAATATGCTCACCATGTCTAAAAATAGACATACACCTAAAAATAGCCTGCGGGCCCCACTTAGTGAAGGTGCTTAATTTTCAATAAGCTCATCATCTTGTTGAATCTCAACACTCCCTCTCAACAAGATAGGGATTATCCTTCACCCCGATCCTACCTCTATGGTATTCGAATTTTCTCCTGGTGAGCACCTTCGTCAGAAAATCTGCATCCTGATCTTCCGTAGGAATGTACTGAAACAACATGATCTTCCGCTGCACACAGTCTCTGATATGATGATACCGGATATCAATATGTTTATATCTATCATGAAACACAATATTAATCGAGAGTTTAATGCAACTCTTATTATCACAATGTATCATTATAGGATCTAAATGTGAACCGAACAAACCCACCAAGATCTTCCTCATCCAGATAGCCTCACATGCAGCTTGACTTGCTGCCACATGTCGTACCTTTAAGCTTAACTAGAATGTACATAGATCTTTTTTCTTCTTTGTGCAAGAAAGCCTTTAGCAGAGAGGCGTCTGAAAGCCCTCCACGATCGCACTCTTTCTGTCCATTGGGATGTCTACCCAATCTGCATC
The DNA here is from genome assembly GCA_034641835.2 of Pinus albicaulis. Taxonomy (NCBI): domain Eukaryota; kingdom Viridiplantae; phylum Streptophyta; class Pinopsida; order Pinales; family Pinaceae; genus Pinus; species Pinus albicaulis. The sequence goes on along the minus strand of JAXQQM020090285.1, from coordinate 16,893 downwards.
TATGAAGCCATGCAACTTCACCTCATCCGCCTATCTGTACCATAAGCCATACTCAAATGTGCCCTTGAGATACCTTAATACATGCTTTCCTACCTTCCAAAAGAGCTTGGTAGGCTTAACCATCGCTTGTGAAATCTGGTTCACTGTATAGCATATGTCCGGTCTTGTATTAATTAAATAAATGAGAGAACCCACCAACTATCAATAAACAGTGGCATCCACTACCTCTGCCGATGTAGCATCCTCTTTCCTCCAATTTCCGGGAAGAGGAGTATCCATGGGCTTGCATTCCTCCATGTGAAACTTACCAAGTATCTCTCGAGCATACTTGCCTTGAGACACAAACATTTCACCTTCTCGCTGCCATATTTCCAATCCAAGGAAATAATGAAGGAGGCTAAAATCCTTCATCTCTAACTCCTTTGCAAGATCTTCCTTGCATGAGTGTATCAACTGCTCATCACTCGTTAGTATTCAATCATCAACATAAATAACAATGATTAAAAGCTTACCCTCCACCACAATTTGGTACAGGTTTGCATCCGCCTCACTCTTGGTGAAGCCAAGTCAAGTGAAATAGATGTCGATCCATGTGTACCAAGCACGTGGTGCTTGCTTCAGCCCATACAACGCTCTTTTTAGTTTGCACACATGTGACTCACTGCTGAAGATCTCAAATCCTTCAGGCTGCTCAATGTACACCTCTTCCTCAATGATCCCATTAAGGAACACAGTCTTCACATCCATTTGATGAATGTGCCAACCCATTTGCATTGAGAGAGCAAGGATGGTCCTTATGGAAGAATAATATGCGACAGGTGTAAAGTTTTCTTCATAATCAATCCCCTCAATATGTGAGAAGCCTTGAGAAACAAATCTTGGCTTATACTTCTTGACGCTCTCATCAGCAGCTTTCTTTACCTTGTAGATCCATTTCGAATCTACCACTGATTTACCCATCGACCTTGGAACAATCTCCCAAGCATTGTTTCTGACAATGGAGTCATACTCCTCCACCATGGCATCTACCCATGTGGGATCCTACGTAGCTTCTTCAAAAGAAGATGGCTCTGTCACGACACACTTGCTCATAAGAGCCATGTATCTAGTAAATTGGTCAGGTGACTGTCTCTGTCTGCAATGTGATGTGGGACTCCTAAATTCTGTGCCGCATAAAGCTTCAGTCTCTCAGCTTCTGTGGTACGCTTTCTGCCTATTCTGATGTTCGGTTCTGCATGAGTGGAGTCCTCCACTCCATGAATCTCCTCCTACGGTTGATCCACATCTAGAGGCTTATCTTTGGGAACAGGAAGTTCCTTCTGTGCATGCAAGTGTAGCTCCCTCTCAAGTGACAACTTCATGGCTTTCACCTCATTGAATTTTATATCTTGTCGCACCATAATCATTTGACTATTTGGAAAATACACACGATAATTATGGGGTGTTTCTGTGTACCCCACAAATATCCCAACTTCTGCAGTTGGCTCCAGCTTCCTCCTGTCATCCTTTGTCACATGAATGTAAACAGATGAGCCAAAAGTCTTCAAATGAGAAATATCAGGCTTCTTACCAGTAAAAGCTTCTTCACGTGTACTCATGCCAAGTACTCTATGAGGACAATGGTTTTGCACATAAACCGCAGTGTTGCATGCTTCTGCCCACAAGTGCATTGGTAGGCCCTGGTCATGCAGCATAGCTCGTGCAACACCCAAAATCATTCTGTTCTTCCTCTCTGTGACCCCATTATTCTATGGGTTATGAGGCACTATGAGTTCTCTTCAAATTCCTTCTTTGATACAGAAGTATTTGAATTTGTTTTTGATATATTCACCACCATTATCGCTCCGCAGAGCCTTTATTTGCTTCCCCGACTCCTTCTCCACCAATGCTTTAAACTCACAGAACTTTGAGAATGTTTCTCTCTTCTTCTACATGAAGAGGATTCAACATACACAATAATAGTCATCAAAAAATATAACATAATACCAGTGTTTTTCTATTGAAACAACCGAGAAAGGTCCACACACGTCTGTGTGAATTCTCTCCAGGATCGTCGAAGCACGGTTCTCCTTCTCATGAAAGGTGGTATTCACAAACTTACCCATAGTACATCCCTTTCACTGATATGACTATGCGAGAGTTCCCTTAGGAAGTCCAGTATAAATCTGCTGCAAACTCTTTAAGGCGCCATGGTGAAGATCCCAATCTCCTATGCCATAATTCACCCTCATCTCGGCTCACCACTTCTTCTGCTTTGACCATCATTGTAGTGTAGCCATCTACCTCCATCTTGTAGAGATTCTTAACTTGAATCCATATCCTCTTGGTTTGTCCCGTTGTTTTATGTCGCTGGAAATCTTTTCCCTCGCTGAAAACAGCGTCATAATCTCTATCTTCCAACATTGCGACCGAGACCAAGTTATTCTTCAGACTTGGGACATGCATAACATCTTTCAATGAAAATGATTTACCTGACTCCCTCTCAAAGGTAATGGTTCCAATTCTGGTCGCATTTTATCTTCCATCGTCGCCCATCTCTATATGCATATGGAGATCCTTCTCCTCCAAGTCACTAAACAACTCCTTGACTCCCGTCATATGGAAACACGCACCACTACCACACCGATCCCATTGAGTTTGAAACAAAGCATGCGATCAAAGAGAAATCAAGTTCAAATTGTGAGGCTATGGCCTCTCTAGCTATAGCTCGAGCAGCCTTCTTGTTCTTCTTTTTCTATGGGAAATTAGTGGTGAGATGCCCATGTTCATGACAATGAAAACACTTCACTTTGGACAAATCCAGCTTCTTGCCTATAGCCTCAAATTTTGGATGGGATTTATTCCCCTTTCCTTTCCTTTCTTTGGAAGACAAATCACAATTCTCTTCATCATCATTCTTCGATGAAGAGCCATCCCTGGTACTTCACCTTATCTCCTCCTGCACAAGATCCGACCAAAGTCGCTCCCAACCCGGCAGTTTCTCTCATCCATTGACATAGTCTTCGTAGCTATGCCAACTCTTCAGAAGCCCAAGGAGAGCCAAGCTCACCAAGTAATCATCATCAACTGTAATCCCCACACTTCCTAGTTCATCCCTACAGTGGACAAACTTCGTGAGATATTTTGGAATACTGTCGCCCTTATCCATTTTTTTTTTCCTGAGCTTATCTTTCAGTGCCAACTTCCTCTGGTCGCTGTTGCTTTGGAAAAGATCTGTCAAAGCCTTCCACATTGCAAATGGAGTGGCTTTCCCTTGAAGGCTTGACACGATATTTTCCTTCACACCTTCCAACATAATTCTTCTTGTCTTTGCTAACTTCTTTTGCCATGCGTCAAGTCTTGCAAAATTGCTAGAAGTAGGCTTAGGAACATTGCTATCGATGAACTCCTTCAGCCCATTATCTTCAAGAACCGCCTCCATCCTATCCTTCCAGGCTATGTAATTAGAGCTACCCTCAAGGGCATACTCCAATTGCAACCCACTGAAATACATTTCAATGAATACTGAAATGTCGCACCAAGAAATTTCTGCAACAAATTCGAATTGTTCACCAGCACAAAACTCAGCAATTATTCACAATTGCAATCTCCAGTGATCAATACTGCTCTAATAACATGTATAAATTTACTAATACTGATGTACTACTAGATTCTCCTGATCTAACAATATTTATCTTCTTTCTAAATACAGAATCCTTCCACTATTAAACTTGTAGAAATTTAAAACTCAATTTCAAACACATGTGAATAAATTCAATCGCACATAACATAGCTTTTTCACGGGAGAGATTAAAGCTAAAAACCCCAACTATCATATATTATGTATATCAATGGAATCATGTAATAATCTCATAAAAATCTTAGTACATAAATCTCTTAGTACAATCAACAATCATTACACACTGTCATGCAAAAATTTGCATCTCCATGCACCAATTTCTTGCCTCCTAACAGTCTACCTCCACTGTGAAAACCCTGTTGAAGAAGACCCTTGAATTAATTTTAATTGGCCTTGCCTTGACTGTGCAATCCTCATTGGAAACTCCAATGTGTGTCAGACGCATTGAATGCATCACTATAGTCACAATGGACTATCCATCTCACCCTTTCACCTATCTCTCCACTGGGTCTCCACTGGAACTGACATGCACTGTAGTTAACTAATGTTTATGTTCAATTGTTAGTGAGTTATTAGTTTTTAATTAATTAAATAATTAATTCAATTAACTCTCACTAGTTTATCTTTCAGTTAGAATAGATACAACTAGCTCAACTGAGTTTAACTCACTTAACTGAGTTAAACTAAATAACAACTCCATAAACTACTCTTCCAACTCTGTCATAACTTTTCCACTTCAGTTCTAACAGAGTCCTCCATGCATGAGCCACCAATAAACCCTAGGAATTGCGTAATTCCTTCAGCCCATTGATTTTCCAAATCTTTTCACTGAAATAAAGTGCTCCAAGAGAATAAGTTGATTTTTATTGTCAGATTATTATTAAGAGCTAATAATAATCGACATGCATCTATTTTTAGATTGACGATCTATAAATAGAATTCGCCCAATATTCTAAAAATATAATTTCATCTATTTTTGCACATTTGACCAACCATCTAAACATAGCATCCTGCAGCTTATAGAATATGCTCACCATGTCTAAAAATAGACATACACCTAAAAATAGCCTATGGGCCCCACTTAGTGAAGGTGCTTACTTTTCACTAAGCTCATCATCTTGTTTAATCTCAACATCTTGGGTCAATATGTATTTTACCATAGCATTAGGAACAAAAGCCACAATGTGAGAATGAACAACGTAAAATCTAAAATCCTTGAGTGCCTTTACTTGGGAATACGCTTGCTTCTCCTTAATGTTGTACTTTAATTCAGAATTTGCAAGTGTCCTACTGAAAAAATAAATTGGTTGTTCATTACCTTGTTGCTTCCTATGTAATAAAACTCCTGTAATGGTATGCAAAGAAGAAAAAGTGAAAACCAAAAATTATTTTAAGAAATCGGGATTTATGAGTAGTAGATCTTGAGTAAGAGCCTTTTTTATCTCCTCAAAATAATTTTGCACCTCAACTGTCCATTTAATATCACAATATTTCTTAACTATCTTGGTGTTATTATTCACAATTTCTGCAAAATTAGGGATAAACCTTCTAACAAAATTCACCTTGCCTAAAAAGGATTGGATTTCCTTTCTATTTCTAGGAAAATCTATCTTCTGAATAGTAGCAACCATACTTGGATCAATCTTTATTCCCTCTTTTGATATTATATGACCCAAAAGATTTTCGGTTGTCAAAGAAAAAAGACTTTTGGTGGGATTTAGAGAAATACCACATTTTCTACATTTTTGGAGAATCCTTTCCAAGTGCTTGGGATGCTCTTCTTCCTTCTTTGAGAACACAGTGATGTCATACAAATAAACAACCACAGATCTGTTATTTTATTCTGCAAATGCAATGTCCATTTCCCTCTGAAACGTTGCTCCTGTATTCATAAGTCCAAAGGGCACCTTGGCATACATAAATGTTCCCCATGGTGTAGTGGATGTTGTATTCTATTGGTTATCTAGATGTACCAAAATATGGTTATAGCCTAAGAAGCCATCTAACATCGACATCCTTCGAGATACAACAATGTTTTGCAGTATGTGGTCCATCTTGGGAAGAGGATAGTTATTTTTAAGACATGCCTTGTTCAAATTTTTGAAATCAATGCATATCCTAATCTCCCCGTTTTTCTTCCTTATAGGTACCAAGTTATTCAGCCATTTGGAAAATCTCAATGGAAAAATTATCTTTTCTTCAAACAAATTTTAAATTTACTTTTCAATCAATGGCATAAACAAAGGATTGATTCTCCTCAATTTTTTTTTAAAAGGCTTTTCATTTTATTTGATGGGTATTGTATGTTGAATGATGCTAGGATCATATCTCTTCAAATATGCATAACTCCATGAAAAAATATCAATGTACCTCTTCATCAAACTAGCATACCTTTGTTTTACTTCTGAAGAAAGGAGCTGGGAAATTTGACGAACTTGGGATTTTTGCAGCACCAAGATTACAACTTTCAACTTCCTCATCATCATATTTCATCTTAGGATTTTTAGTCACATCATTTTGACCAAAAAAAAAATTCAAGAGGGATTAATCCTTTACGAATACATTTTTTTTCAGTTGTATGACATCTAATTAGCTTTGGTTTTCGCAAACATGTTTTTCTGGTAAACTTGGATGTTTTTAAATTCCTCCTCTAATTCCAAAAAAATTCTGACTTGTTGATCAGAGTCAAACACTTGCCAATTTGTTATATTATCAGGAATGTTGGCCTATGTCTAACTTCCACTTCATACTTCTTGGTAGGATTAATAGGAATGGTAAATAAGCTACCTAAGACAGCCAAGGAATCTGCCACAAAATTATGATTTCTAGACTTGATGGTGAAATTTTGTTCTTTGAAATTTTCAAACATTTCAAGGATCAGATTTCTATATACCCTCATTCTTACATATTTATAGACATATTTAATTTGATAAGTCTCTTTTACTTATTTTATGACTAACTCAGAGTCACTAGAAACTGAAATTATCTTAGCACCTAAACTTCTCAATACTTCTAGACCCAAAAATAGAGCATCATATTCATCCATGTTATTTGTACAATCAAAATTCAGTTTGTAGGAGAAAAAATCACTTGCATCCCTTGGGCTAATAATCCACATAACTGTACCATCTCCCTCGCTTCCAGTAGTGCCATCAAAATCCATATGCCACCAACCCTGTTTATCAATCTCTTCAACCTATTGATTTTTTTTTTGCTGATTTTTTTCTAGTTGCTGATTTTCTAATTCATTAGTGATTTCATTGAAAAGAATGGAGGATCCCAACTCATTTTCCAATGCATAAACTGGGAATTTTTGAGGTTTTTCTTTGCTACTGACCATATATTCCATCCTATACTCTCTATACAACCTCCTTTGCTCGCCAAAGATTTTGATAATGGTGTAAGTCATGTCCATTTGCATGGTTCCCTTGATTTTGGCACCTCAAGATCTAGATAATAACATGCCAAATTTTGGAGGGATATCAGCCACCACTATGTCCATTAATATTGTCTTAGTAGACACTTGAGTCAAACCAACAACCACATCCTTGATAAGACCGATACATTGAGTTCTTTTGGAATCAAATGAAAACAAGTCTTTGTATGGTCTAGTTACGTCTAAACCCCTTCTCTCCATGATTACCTTAGCATTAAGTTATGATATGCCCCTAAATCTAACATAGAATTATGTAAAGTCATGTCATGAATGTTTAGACTCACATATAAAGGTGTAACTTCTTCATTTTTCTCATCTTCTACTCTTGGCCCTACAAAGATAGTAGGATGATATTCTTGCAAATTCAGAATATCAGAGGGTCCAGGTTGAGTATTAAGCATCTCGACAATTTGGCTTATGTATTCAGCGATTTTTATGATCTCACCAAAAGGGACCACAATTTTTATCTTTGAAATTTCATTTTCTAAATTGAAAGCAAATTGTGTTTTTTCAATTTCTTTGCCAAGAGGGGTATTTTTCTTCTATCCAACAACCTTTGGACCATCCTTCTTAGGCTTATTTTTACTGGATACTGTAGGAACATTTCTATTCCTAAGGTTGTATTTTTTTTCATTTCAAAAATGGCATGTTGATAGCCTTTTAAGTAATCAGATGGTTTTTCAGTTTCGTGATTTCCTATGTCATGGCTAGATTCATCATGCTCCTCTTTTTTTAAGAACATACCTGCTTCATCTTCATCCAAACAATGAATGATTTCCTCTTGAATTTATGGTTGTGTTTCTTCATCATCCACTAATTTTTGCTGAAAAGGAGGCCTAACTTGTTGATCATGATGATTTATATTATCTCTTGGTCTCTGTTGATTTTGAGGTCTTATATAATGAGGATTTATTATTTCTGTTTCTTGTTGTGCAACATGAGTAGGATTGTTTCCAAGAGCAAGCCTATCCATAAGCCTCTCCATAGTTTTCACCATGGTGTCAAATTTCACATCCGAGGATGTAGAGGGTCTTCTTATTTCACTCTTCCTTTTCCAATCTTAGACCTTTTTGTTGCAGCCATATTAACCTCAACTTTCATAGCATAATTTTGAAAATCAACGAAAGTGGTAGATTATCTCTCCCTCAGTAAAACGGAAAAATCATAATCAAAGGCTTCAGAATAATGTAATTGGGAAGCTCCTAGGGGAGGTTTAATATGAGCAGGAATAGAATTCTAAACCTTATTTAATCTCTTCAAAAAAAATTGAACTAACTCATTACTAGCTTTATTCAAGTTATTATATTCAGTCAAGGCTTGAATAGGGTTCACTTTACTTCCCAATTTTCTAAATAAATTATCCTCCAATTGATCCCAATTTTGAAAAATTCTCGGGGTTAAGGCTTTAAACCACTTTCTCACTTCACCTATAAAAATTTTCACAAACAACTTTATTTTAACATGTTCATCATCTACCTCTTCTAAGTCTATGAAATTGTTGAATTGTTCAACATGCTGCTCTACAGTGATTCCGTCCTCGCCTCCAAAAATTTACCATAGTGGAATATCGTTGTGGGATATTATGGAGTAAGGCAGAAAGAACAAGAGGGGCATACCTACCAGGGCCTACAAGAGGAGGAGGAGGAGGAGGAAATCCATCCATATGGGCAGTGACAGTGCTAGTTGAAAATTCAACAGAGGGAGTAGTTATTATACTAGAAAAAGGAGTAGTGAAAGAGGATGTGATGTTAGGGAGTTTACTGTCATGAATTTGTATCTTATAAAGAAAATAGCTCCACTCATGTAAAGGGACACCATCCCTCCTTCTCAATAAGAAGTCAAAAAGATCAATTTCTTTTACTTTTTCTAATGACTCTTCTTCTAATGATATCTCTGATATGACAGTTTCCCAAAACCCCTTTTTATCTTCTTTTGACACAACTGATGTAATATCAATTCCTAACCTTTTTAGATCTAATACAATTCCACTTAATTCATTCTCTAATTTAGATCTAAAGATATTTTCTTCTATCTTTTCATCAAACTCTATGTCTTAAAAACTTCGAACAACCTCAAGAGGTAAAGATGAAGCTCTTGTAAGATATGGATTACGTAATTTTGATGAGCTTCCAATACCTCTGAGAATTGTTTTTGGATCATCAACTATCTCTGGTGGATCAGGGTCTGGATTACTCCTTGTGTGAATATTCTTAGAAGCCACCTTTAAGCTGAGTATCTCAGTGGAGTTACGAAGGTATAAGTACAATCTCTAATATTTCTTATCTCCTGCTGCCTTCGAGAGCTCAGTTACTTTGATTGGAATCAATTTCTAAGGATAATGCAGCTTCCAACTACAGATAGATGCACCAAAATTTTATCACTAGGTTGGAATAGTTGGGTTATGACAACCATCAACCTAGCATAACTATTTCAAACCACTTTGGACTGGAAGTTAGCCCTTCGAATCAGAGAGACCTCTCTTAAAAAAAAATGAATACTCAAGATAATATCTCTATTGCAGATGACTAAATATTTTTTATGTTTTATGTGATTTTGCAAGTGGAAGAGTGTATGATGGATACCATTGGGCATGGAGCCAACTAAATAAATTCAATTACTAGAAAACACATTCATGGAATCTGATGATAATGACTTAAAACATAACTTTTAAAAAAAAAATAGTACATGAAGGAAATTGGAGCATAAATTTATGAATTCCAAGTAATCATAATACCATGAAGTTGATGAAAATATATAAACTGAAGATACATAACATAAGACAAAATGAATCTCAGGTTTTGAAGGCAACTATTGTAAACTGTGTATTAGCTTAAGAGATAAAATTTACATAGTATCTTTCTCATAGCATTCATCAACCCTTTCAAACTCAAAAAATACCCCATTTATAGAGTGAGATATCTTTACAATGTTCTGCCACCTGGGCTATACTTAGATACCTTTAACTAGAGACCTAATTGAAATAGGATTACATCACATGGATAATTAACAATGATATTTTTTGTTTTGATAGAGTTTGTATTCATGTAGGAATCTATAACCATTAAATAACTCCAACAAGCATCTAACAAACTATTCTTGTCATGTTTATCGAACCAAACTGATTGTTGATTTGTTGGTTGTTTAATGCACTGAAGCTAAGACCTCGTGAGCTTGAGTTGAGATGGTGAGTTGTATTGCTGAGTTGGCATGCTTTCTTGACTTGATGAGCTATCAGCCACACAGAGGCTGATTTTTGAGTTGTCCTCTTGAACAAAAGACATAATAATATGCATGTTCCAACCTTTTTATTTGTTCACTTCTTCACTGCATTTGCTGCAACAAAGTCATCGAAAACTCCTAACCCTAAAAAAACAGAGTATAGGCACTTCAGTAGAGAACTACCATAGAAAATATCAAACTCAACCCTTCTACATAATTTTTAACCTTTCTAGTTATTCTAGGGTCTTCCTTGAGGTTAATAGGTTAAACACATGTTTGAACCTTCTATTTTTTTAAATTAGGGTTGATTTTTATGTCCATGAAAAGCTACAACACTTCTGTAGAAAATTTCTATATTCAAGCCTAGGAGTTGCTACGAAAGTTACTAGTTTTCTGAGATTTTACATTTCCTTCCTTATACCACCTAAAAAACACTTGTATCACCTCCAAAACATTTGTATAATCCTATACATGCCTGTATAATAGCATAATATATAATACAGAAAAAAATGTAGTCTTACCATGCTTATGGAGCAACATCATCATTAACAGTAATGAATTTTAGGCCACTCTTCAAAATTCCAGCTTGTATCATTTGCATTTGTGCTTCTAAGTCGTTGTCTTGATCCTGAAACCTTCTCCTCTCTGCCTGCTACCACCTATTTCTTTTGCATATATGTTTCATCATCATGTGTAGAGGCAATGTCCTCTTTAACATCTTTCTCGATCTATCTGCCACTTCATTGTAATAATCCAGTTGCTTAGCTATGTCTTGCTTGAATTCCTTAAAAAGAAATTTTGACTCAATTACCTCATTTCTAGCATCCCTTAACTGTTCTTGCAGAAGCTATACCTCATTTTTTTCTTGTACCCATTCTTTACCTTCACTTCTCTTCACTGATTTTTCCTTTACTGGAGGCTCCTCTGGTATTTTTTTTATTTTTATGGTAGATTCTTCCTTAATGATTGTTCAAGCATCAATGGTTGCTCATACATATTTTGTTTTAACTGTTGTGATCTTATGAATGGTTTTCTAGGCTTCAAGATAAAAATTTGAATCATCTTGATCAAATTCTAATTTCTTGGCTCTTTTATTTTTATTTTCAATCTCTGTCTCCCTGATTTCAACATGTAGTACAATGGGGCTTTCTTCAATTTCAAAAGCCTCCAAGATATCTTCTAACTTGCATCTTCATTCAGTTTGACTTCTAGTAACCCTCCTATGTGTCCTTGTACATTTTTTTATTTGTTTTCTTCTATAATTTTTTTCTGGCACCACAGTCTTTTGCACTTGTTCAACCTCCAGCTTCATAGGCTCTATCATAGGCTACATCTTTGCATCATGGTCAACTACATGTTCTGCTTCATATGGTTTGCCTTTCCATGGAGTAGTGGACTCAGATCTTGGTGTTTTCCTAGGGGTGAAATCATCAACTTCAGATCCACTCATAACAAAAATGTATGCCAATCTATGTTCAACTTTTTGAATTCTTCAACCACCGGCAACTTTATTAGATCACGGTGACAAATTGAGGTATCATTGGTTTCAGGTTTGGTCTGAACTTTGTCTGCCATTTTTCCCAAGATCCTAAAAAAATAAAAAGGAAAATATAAGGGTTGCTTACACGTTAAGTGTAGCAAAAACTTGAAATGGTATTCATATGTTGTGGTAAATCTACCCTCCCAGGTAAAATACTTTTGGATCACCATCAGAAATTTTGAAAAATAATCTTTAAGGCATGTTCTAGGGATGATTGAAGCCATATCATTTCCTCTGTATTCTTCTTTCAATAATTCATCACAATTATGCAATTTAAAATTATGTACTTTGAACCATGACTCTCCTGATCTATGGATCTCAGTGGCTTGCGCAATGGTGTCTGGGGACACAAAAAAACTTAGCATTCCCACTTTCGACAATGTGCCTATAAAATTGATAGCAAAGTAATTTGAAACTTATCCACGATGTCCTTGCAATTTTTTATAGAATCGGAGGCGACCCACTCTATCAAACTCTTGAGAGAAGGTGGGGTCTTCTTTGAGATGCTTCATGTCCATGGGCTCATATCTAACAACATTTACTCCTTTATAATGTTTCTTTTTTGATTCCATGGCTCCAAATTTAATTGAACAGTCAACCCTTTCCTTGATACCTGCAAATATTTTTAGAGACAACACGCAGAGCTTTTGACACTAATAGAATTAACCCTGAGACAGCTAGACAAACATCCAAGAACTCCAGACCGATACTGAGATAAACCAAGCAGCTCACAAGGATGATATAAGGTGTATTCGAGACAAGGAATCATAATTAAAAATTGAAAATGGGATAGGATGACTGAGCAGCATGCATTTCAAAAAATGATGGAAAATGACAATGATGAGAAATCATGAATCAATATGCTCTGACAGTCTCTGACCAAACATTTTTTAATACTTTGCAAGATTTTTTATACCTTTAACAAAAGAATCGTCATTCATTAGTAAATCCTGTGTTCAAGAGGGCATATTTTCTATAGAAGTGTCAGGAAATTTCGTAGTAAATCCTGTCCTTTTTACACTGAAGTTGTTGCGGAAGTATGAAAAAGTATCAAATTTTCCATAATGACTAAATCATTTATGCACAACAAAATTTTCGATTTTTCGTTGACAATGACTCCCCTAAACACTAATGATGACCTTTCAACATCACTAAAGGATCTTGATACATGTGAAATTTTGAAAATCATAAACTTAAAAATCCTATTAAAACCCGAGACACTTAACCTAATTGACTCAAGAGAGATCTAATGGTTATCATGGATAACATATATCAACAAGATTTGGGTAAAGGAGCCATCAAATTCCAGATAAACACCCAAAACACATGTACAATACAAGGTCACTCATGAAGTCCTACATACTTTTGGTCATCTTAGTAGAATATATGGCCAACCGAGCACAAAGATATTTCCTGAATAGTGGGATATCTTATTGAACTAGGTGGTGAATGAGGGGAAGTCGCTCAACTGGTCAGAACTTTTGGCTCATCAGCTAATAGCCCATATAGCACAAGCCTATAGTCCTCCCAAGGGTGAAAAATCAAGGTTATATATGTTAGCATACTTACAAGATGTGATTTGTGCACATAATTAATTTCTAGGCATGAATTGGATGTGGACACTGAGAGAAACTTCCGCGCATATCTATTTCAAGGTACTTTTGGATCGCAGCCACCAAAGAGCTATGGACCATATTAATGATCACTTCATCATCTCACTATATAAGATTATCTTTTAACTGGACCCACCTTGCATGTCACGAGGAGTGTTGGAAGTGATATCAGTAATTTCATATTGGTTCCCTTTATCGGATGGCACATCCATCAGAGTGTTCGGCAGGAAAAATTCGCCACATATGTTTCTTAGATATGCCACCGATAAAATTTTCATGCAAGAATTATCTTACCATCTCACCATAGGTTTGCCAGAAACACTATACAGGATGAAGAAGGCACCATGGCCCATGATTCCTTTTCAAATCAGCTTATAAAATATTAACAATCTCAAAGTTGCAAATACTGAATCGAAAGGCATATGGGAGTTTGAATTCGGTACAAAATACTTCAATCTATATGGTCCGAGTGGAGTTTTCAAGGATAACTGTGTGAGAATCTACTAAAGCTGGGTCAATGGGGCATATCAGTGATCATAGGAGGAACTATGGAAGAATTGTTATAATTCCTCCATACCCTGCGAGCCATTTAGTATGGTTGGGACTTCTCAAGTTGTTTAACTAACAACATCAGTTTTGGAAGAAATAATTGCAGAAGAAAAGAACTTGATACAGGACAACGAAAGCAAGAAGGCTCCTGACACTGTAGATAAGGATCAAAGGTGGAAGATGCAAGTAGATCCTATTATTGAACAAGTATATTTTGCGATAAAATAAAAGAGGAGGCATAGGAAGAAAAGAGCATAGAAGAGGAAGAGAGAGAAGAAAATCTTGAAGGAAGCAGAGTTGAGAGCGGAGAAAGAAAAACAAGATATAAGGAAAGAATGGGAGCTAAGGAGAAGATAACATGAGGAGAAGCATAAGAAGGAATAAGAAGGAAGGAAAGGTGTCACAACGGAAGACATGGTACCCATACAGGTGGAACGCTGGATACAGAATCAGCCAGCAGCATAGGGAGTGGTCAAATAAATGTAGGATCGAGAGCTTGATCATCAAATTGAGAAGTTGATTGAAGTCATAGTCATGGAGTTGGGACCGGAACAGCCAGATGAAGATGTGGACCTCATGCCCAATGCACCATAGGTCACTATTCAGACTCCACCACCTCCAGCCACAGAGCCCACCCCGAGAGAGGAAGGGGAGATAGGTCCCCTCGATGATGATCCATTTATGGATGTGTAAAATATTTCATTTGATGAAGTCTAGAACAAGATTGTACAATCACGGATAAAGCACTTCCCAGATGATCATGTGTCACCTGCATTTATGAGAGAAAGGGTGATAGTGGCGGACACCATCAAGAATCCAAAATATATTTCCAATGCCAACTTGGCCTTCGTAGGTTCAGCGAGCTCTAACACTATTTTTTTTGGCCGAGAATAAATAGTTAGCATATAATCTAGAGGTTTTCTAGCAAGATAATGAACAACTCCATGCAGCAGCATAGAATGCACTGTCTGCACAGGTCTACCTAGAGGAGATAAAAGCAGTGATACTTTCTGAAGTATCCACTCATAAAGACAATACGGGATCTTTATGAGGATTTTGTGACCATACATAAATAAGTTGTCCACTTACATGAATTGCAACGGAAAAGCAAAGAGTTAGTCAATATCCTTAATAATGTAAAATCTTCCATCACTGTCATGCATGATTGGACAATTCGACACAAAGGGGCACCACTTACACTGGTGAAGAAGATGAAGCCGCAACGAGAGCTAGATAAAGCTAAAGTTCATATGTTGATCCAGAACATCAAGTAGCTCGCCTCATTCATCGGAAATATGCAGGCCTCATATGTATGGGTATATAAAAATTTGGATTTCATGGTAAGAACCATGGGATCCCATCATTTGGAACACTCATCGATATTAAATGCAAACGGAAAGTCCGACAGGAGATCAATCAGTACTTGGAGAAGTTGAAGCTGATTTCCACCCAAGAGGACTCAGAGCTGAATAGACAGAACATGTAGACCTACATCGGTGGCCCTTTTCAAATTAGAAAAATGTTGCTCCTAGTTGAGAAAGAGGTTCAAACTAGTTCCAAGACATTTTACATGGATGCCATGGAGGAAAGAGTTCTCTTCTAGCCTGAATCTATCATGTAGTTTGAGGAGACCATCGAACAATACCAAGCTTGGCATCAGTATGTGACTGAGAGGCATCAAGTTGTATTTTCACAGCTTGATTTCACCCCAACCCCATCATCATAATGTTTTGTCTTGTTAGGTTGTCAAGTTGTCTCTTCTATATTTTCTCTTATATGGGTACAAGTGGAAGATGTAATATTTATTTCTAATTATTTTAAAAGTGAAATTCCAAGTGTTCTTGTTGGAATGTGAAGATTCATATGCAATCTAATGAATTATTTTTTAATAATTTGAAGAGTCAGGAGGGGATTCCAAGAGTCAAAAAGGGAGCATGCCAAGAGTCACCCCCCTTCTTTTATAAATATATCCTCATAACTCATGTAACAGGCTTTTGGGAGCAAATATTTTGGCTAGGCTTAGGATTAGGAAGAGCTTGGGAGTTTTGTGTGAGCCTTGGCTTCTCTGTATCCTAGAGGGAGTATACTTTTTTGTAGGAGTAGGTGTTGTAGACTTCGTATTCCACTATTGGGGAAAGTAGCTTTTCAAATGCTATATGTATGATTGGAACTATCACTTTTAATAAAACTCAGAGTCAGCATGCTTTCATGCATATACTGTGAATATAGTAGGAATAATCTTGTTGTATTTCTGATGTATGTTATATAACTTACGCATAAGCTTATGAAATACTTCGTTTTAATTTGTATGTATATTTTTGGATGTGTGTTGATGTTTTAATCCATCACCTTAACTTGTGGACTATTCCACTTGTTAGTTTGTGTGATGTCATTTCACTGGTGTGTTCCTTCTAGGCTGCGTACTATTACAGGATTCTAAAGGTCACACCTTATTTTCCCCTCATGTTATGGAACCATCATACGTTGAACTTGAATCTTCATAGGGTCACACACTTGTTCTCACCAAAGACACTTGGCACCACTTTATGTGTTTTGCAAACAAAGGAAGATCATTAACACCCCATTATTGGGACTCCTATTCCAAATGGTGTGAGGTCTAGTTGGGATTCATGTTGGGGATATCTCCTGAAAGTTGGCGTGTCCAGCACCATCAACATTTCTGGTGATAAAAAGAGGGCCAGATGAAAATTTGAGTTCTTGAAGTCTTTTTTGAATTTCCACACTCATTTAATGACTCCTTCGACAATCAAAATCCCAACAATTTTTTCTAGAGATATAAAATCACAAGTTTCGGAAAATATCATAGATGACTTGTCATGCCTTAGATTTCATGGTGAGGGTGAAACAACCATACTTGAGAATATTGAATGTTTTATTCAATTTTTCACAAAACACA
>JAXQQM020085607.1:0-28995 GCA_034641835.2 Pinus albicaulis | reverse complement strand
AGCTCATTAACACTCATACTTCCCCCTTTGCAAGTCTAACATATCAGTTCCTCATGTCAAGCCTTGAAAATCAGAGAAAAGTTCCTAAAAGTCTCCTAAACTTTGGTATCGCACTTTCTCGCTATCTTGCCTGCGTTCCTAGCTTGGGTACACATGTAATGCATGGCTTACCTACGTTCTAGAACGCAGTTTTACTTTTAAATGCCTGCGTACCCTCCTCAAATTTAAAAATGCGATAAAGTAAAGTCAAAAAACTGATTTGAGGTCAATTCTAGAAGGTTCTAGATGAGAATTTTTGGGGATGAGTACGCTTTGATAAGGTGCATGTATCCCTCACCTTAAGGAACTAATCCCTTGATGTAAGGAGTCTATCCCTTTGAAGGAGGATTCTATCCCTATAAAGGTGGAATCCTAACCTCCTCATCTGCTCTATAAAAGGAGGCATTGGGTAGACTCAAAGGGTTAAGCTTTTGGAGATGAAGATTTTGGAGATTGAGAATTAGAGTGGAAGCTTTAGAATATTTGAAGTTAAGTGCTGTTGAGATTCAGACTCAGTTGATTAATACTTTTGTGAGGAGAGATTACATACCTCTATTAGTCTTGGTTGGAGGAGTGCAAAGCTTATCAAAGTAAAGGAGATTCCTGCTTCGGACCCCGGAAAGTCCTGTGCAACATCAAGGCTCAAGTTGTAAGGATTTTCTTCTTTTGAAATTAATAAAAATATAATCATTTTTCTCAATAAGCTGTCTATTCATGGTTTATTTCATAGATTCTTTGATCACTATGATAAGCATGGTTTATGATGATTTCTATACAGGTGCTATGTAATATTTTTCTTGTTTGTGACTGCAGGTTTATGAGGAAAACTCCTTCAAGTTCACAAGGGACAAAAACGACTTCAAACAAGCGCTGGACAAACGGTAAGTCCTTAACACCTCTATAGAGCTTTTCGTAGATCATATATGCTAAGAGAAATATTAGTCTATTTGGCTGTTTGTTGCTAGATACTTTTAATATGTCAACCTCGTTAAAAAATGAATCAGTGACTGGTGAGGAAAGTTCCTTTTACTGTGTCAACCTCGTTAAAAAATGAATCAGTGAGTTTGAGGATAGTTCCTATTACTGTGTCAACCTCTTTAAAAAAATGAAACATGTCTTTGAGGATAGTTCCTTTTACTATGTCAACCTCGTTAAAAAATGAATCAGTGAGTTTGAGGATAGTTCCTGTTACTGTGTCAACCTCTTTAAAAAAATGAAACATGTCTTTGAGGATAGTTCTTTTTACTGTGTCAACCTCGTTAAAAAATGAATCAGTCTGCGATGAGGACAGTTCTTTTCCTGTGTCAACCTCATTAAAAAATGAATCAGTAGGTAGATTGTAGAGATTAGATTGATAGATTAGAAATAAGTAGTTTCTGAGGATAGTTCCTGTTACTGAGTCAACCTCGTTAAAAAATGAATTAGGTATGAGGACAATTCTCTTCCTGTGTCAACCTCATTAAAAAATGAATCAGTAGGTTATGTAGGTAGATTAGAAATAGATATTTTAAGAGGATAGTTCCTGTTACTAAGTCAACCTCATTAAAAAATGAATCAGGTATGAGGACAGTTCTTTTCCTGTGTCAACCTCATTAAAAAATGAATCAGTAGGTTATATAGGTAGATTGTAGATGAGGAAAGTTCCTTTTACTGTGTCAACCTCGTTAAAAAATGAAACACGTTGCCATGAGCATAGTTCTTTTCCTATGTCAAGCTCGTTAAAAAATGAAACAAATCTTCCCCTAATTGAGTCGAGTTTTTGACTAGATCTCGTAAATGTTAAGTCATATATTTAGGTTAGTTATTTCAGTTTTTGCATAATTTTCTTACAGTTTTAGGTCGGGTCTTTCATATGATCTTGTAAATGAACCTTCATTCCATCCAAATATTAATTACCAGCAGTGTACTTAGTTGAATGAAATGAAGCTGGGGGGCATGCGCTCTAGCAGTTACGCTTAGGGGGCATCAAGCACATTTTTCTCTCTGTTTCAAGCTTGTGTAAAAATGAAACCACTCTAAAGCATAGTTACGCTTAGGGGGCATCAAGAACATTTTTCTCTCTGTTTCAAGCTTGTGTAAAAATGAAGCCACTCTGAAGCATAGTTTTTATCTGTTTCAAGCTTTTGTAAAAATGAAACCTATCTTGAGTCAATTTCGGTTATTTTCAAGACTCATTAAACTCATGAAAATCCCAAGATAATTTTGGCTATCTTTAATTCTTGTAAAACACATGAAAATGCTGAGTTCTTTCCATCTTTTCCTGCTCGTTAATTAAATTGAAAGTTGGCCACAGGAGTATATTTTTATCCCTTTTTCGAACTCGTTAAAACTTACGAAAAAGTGAAAACCATGAGTACATTTTTATCCCTTTTTCAAACTCGTTAAAACTTACGAAAAAGCGAAACCTTGGAGTCCTCTTTTAAGCCCTTTTTAGACTCTCTAAACATGAAAATATTGCCGAGCACTTGGTTATTCGAACTCATTAAAATAAATGAATGATCGTCCCTTTAGTATAAGTTTACCCCTTTTACGGACTGAAATGGACTATTTACGAAAAAGGTATACGTTGACTAATCATGGTCAATAGAGTTTTCTCCCGCATTATTTTATCCTTTTTCAGGCTCGAGAGACTAAATTTACGAAAAAGTACACTCACAGAGTTTTATTAAGTTTTTTCTTCTGACTCCCTAAAATTGAAAAATACCGAGTTTCTCCTATACTGGACTCGTTAAAATTTAACAGTAAAGGACCTGTTTAATTTTAAACAGGAATGAACCACTCCTTCTCAGGGTTCAAATCTTAAACTAAGTTGGACTCATCCGAAGGATGAGCCTATAAACAAGAAAATGTTATCCTCCTCAAGCTTGTCAAAAATAAAGAGGTACTTGCCAAAAATGGTGGGGGAAAAGAGAGAAAAATGGACTTGTTTGTTGTTTTTTGATTTTTCGAAAATCCCGTTAACCACTCTTGAACATGACACTTTTTGTCCACCTGGGTTGGGAAATCCTTTGCTTAATAGTTAATCAAACCTCATTGAAAGTCTTCATCCAGTTTCTGGGTATTAGCTTTGGGTCAATTGTCACCAAGCCATCTGCAGTGTTGCCATGTGTTCAAGAGGACAATTCAAACAAACCATTCATCTGCAAAATATCTGTCATCCATTTTTTACCATCCCTGAGTCAGTACTTGCCGATATATTTTCAAAACTTGATCTATGATTTCGTGTTGTGGGCTTGCCTACGACAAATCACTTTCTATCGACGACAACTCATTATCTAGGAATTTGATCTAGAAATCGTCAGTACCTTGAAATCTGCATGCCTCAATGGCAGGTTTCTCGCTTTTGACCACAGGTTGCATCATTGACCTTCGATCGAATGATTCCGTGACGTGTTCGAATTCAGCTCATTTCATTCACATTTCATGGATTGTACTGGGTACTTTGAGAGCCATTGACATTACTGGTGGTTATTCTCACACTTGTTAACAGTTTACATCATTGACTGGTAATCAAGTGGTTTCTACCATGTTCGACTTTGACACATTTATTCACATGGATAGAATCGTACTGGTTCGAGAAGCGGAAATCAAGACCCTGGATCTAGTTTCTAACATCCAGGCTGCGAGGAATTTTTTTATTCATTTATGCAGTAGACTATTCATTACAGATGGTTGCGTCCATGCTGTGTCTACACTATTGATGTAATATTGAAAATCATTCCTGTATCAGAACAGTTTAGATTAGTTTCTAGTTAGTTTTGATCTGAGTATAGGAATGCCTACCTCAGTGATGATATGTTTGCATATATATATTTTTCATTGAATGTTTTTACAGGTTCCGACTGGGGTGTCCACAGGATGATCCTTGAAATGATAAAGTACTGCACTCTTTATATATGACAGACTTCGGCATAATCTATTCCAGACTTTGCACTTTAGGGGGAAATCTGTTACACTAAAAATTGTCACCTTGACATTCTGCTAACTGTATGAGCTCATTAATACTCATACTTCCCCCTTTGCAAGTCTAACATATCATTTCCTCATGTCAAGCCTTGAAAATCAAATAAAAGTTCCTAAAAGTCTCCTAAACTTTGGTATTGCACTTTCTCGCTATCTTGCCTGCGTTCCTAGCTTGGGTACGCATGTAATGCATGGCTTACCTGCGTTCTAGAACGCAGTTTTCCTTTGAAATTCCTGCGTACCCTCCTCAAAGTCAAAAAGGCGAGAAAGTAAAGTCAAAAAACTGATTTGAGGTCAATTCTAGAAGGTTCTAGATGAGAATTTTTGGGGATGAGTACGCTTTGATAAGGTGCATGTATCCCTCACCTTAAGGAACTAATCCCTTGATGTAAGGAGTCTATCCCTTTGAAGGAGGATTCTATCCCTACAAAGGTGGAATCCTAACCTCCTCATCTGCTCTATAAAAGGAGGCATTGGGTAGACTCAAAGGTTTAAGCTTTTGGAGGTTAAGCTTTTGGAGATTGAGATTTTGGAGATTGAGAATTGGAGTTCAAGCTTTATGTGTGATTGAGTTGAAGTGTTGTTGAGATTTAGACTTCTTTCTGCTGAGCTTTTGAGAGGAAAGATCACATACCTCTTTATGCTCCTAAAGGAAGAGTGCAAGACTTATCAAAGTAGAGGAGACTACTGCTTCGGACCCCGGGAAGGCCTTTCGAACATCAAGGCTAAGGTTGTAAGGTTCTTCTGTATATTTTAAGATTAATACAATCAAGTTCTGTTTTTCATCTATATAAATTGCTGCTCGATTGTCCAATGGCGGTTTTCAATGTCGTTAAGCTCGATCGTTTATTTCATAGATTCCTTGATCACTATGATAGGTATGTTTTATGATTATTTTTTATATAGGTTCTATTTAATATTTGCTTGTTTGTGATTGCAGGTTGAAAAAGGACGACACTTCCTTGTGACAAAAGAACTCTTTTTGCGACGGAAGAATTATTGTTGCGACGAAAGGACTCTTGTTGCGACGAAGGATTTTGATGCGACGGAAGCACTACGACCGCAAATAAGCATTTAGATCTAAGGTAGGATCGACACCTTCATAGCATTTAATTACAAAAAAAATATATTTAGAGAAAGACAAGCTTAGTTGTTTTTTTGTTGCTAGATTGTCTTCTGACACTAGGGATATCGGTCTTGTCTGCAAGAACAATTTATCCGGCCAACACCATCCACCTAGAGCTTATCAGCAACCAGGAAGACTTTTTCAGATAGGCACTAGGATATGAAAACCTCTACTTTGCTTTACTTATGTGTGTATCCATGATTTCAATCAATCATATGGTTTAGAAAGTGTGCCTATATTAGTTTCCCTTTGTGCAAGTTCAATTTATCAATTTAAATCATGAATTCCACTCAGTTTAACATTATTTATTGCATTAGCTTAAGTGTGAATTTCTCTTTCTTGTAGATTTATAGATGAGTCATTATGATCTACTATATTTTCTTTCCTTACTGATAGAATAGTGGTCATGATTTGATTTCAGTCTTAGCTTTCATTTAGAAGCGTGACAGACTTCCTTTCTTAGAAGTATTCCTATAAGTATTGCCTCATCGTATAACTAAGAAGAGGATGGCATGAGTAGATTTCATTTGCTGTGTATATAGAATTGTCACCTCCAAGTTTGTATGAAACCCAGGTTGATAAAGTAAAATTGAGTAGCCTTTAGGAGTTGCAACACTCTTGGTGCAATAATAGGGCTCACCACTTTTTGGCGTCATTCTGAGGGAGGTGTCTATGTGCATTGATTCTTCTTTAGCATTTTTTTCTGCTTTTCTTATACATTCAGTTCCAAAATATTGAAAAAAACAAAAACAGTTTGACTTTCATGCCTTGTAGGAGTAGGGATAACCAAGGAAATTTTTTACCAAAAACCCGCACATCCCCACACAGTCACCCTTCACTCTTCTTCAATGGCTATGTGGTTGAACACACCATTAGTGATTCACTTGAAAATTTTGAAGAGCCTATTGGATAAGAATAAGAACTCGCTTCACCTGAGGAACTTGCTTCACCAATTCAAGCCATAGCTCAGTCTGGGATCCAAGGTGTATTTCCCATTAGAGAAACAGATGGGGAAACTAGAATGAAGAACATCAGTCCCTTAGCCTTTCCACATTTACATGGACTTACTTCTGAGGATCCTGACACCTTCATGTTCAAATTTTTTGTAGTCTACAGGACCTATGACTATACCTTATATGACCAGAAGCTAAAAATATTCTCATCCACCCTCAAGGATGCAGCCTAGCATTGGTTCATGGGTTTTCATGGTAACATCATCACTAGGACCTAATGAATCCTTGAAGGATTATGAAGAAATATTCTAGCTGAACTATAAAAGATCTCACTGCACCCTTGATCCCAGATCACTTAAATTTTTACTTCTCCGGGGGGTCAGGGAAGAGGTGATATAAACCCTTAATATGTTTTCTAGAGGAGAAAACTACCAGCTTCCTTATGAGGACATCAAAAATATCATTAGAAATCAATCTATGGAAACTAGGAAGAAAGGTAGAGCTAGCCAAAGCACGACCAACACCCCTTTCTCTTCCACCTCCATCAAGCATGAGATTTGAAATATGTTGGAAGACTTAAAAACTGAGATTATGCACACCATTTCTTTGCAAATGGAAACAATGTAGATCAAGAGGAATAAATATAGAGAGGGCCTTGGCTATCTTCTACCCTAGATGTACTAGAAAACACCCTTTTAATGAATGTCCAATAAATTTCATAGAGGTTTTCTTAGTCTATGAAGAGAATCATGCCAAAAATAAGTGTCCCTCCTTACCTAGGCTCAAAGATGTATATCAAGGTGGGGACAGAGGACCCAAGAAAATATGTTTCATAAATCAGAGGATCCCTCACTGGCCTTAGTCATATCAACAGTGCATGGAAGGTGCACCTTACTCCTACTACCATACAAATCAGAATTCACCTATGGAGTCTTGGTACAAATCCACTCCTCCATCATGGCCTACACCTCCTATTTGTCCTTACACCCCTTCATATCACCCTCAGCTTATGAACGAACCATTCCAACAATATATTACTTAACCACCTCAGTGGAGCAACCCATCACAAGGTTGGAGGCCCCAACCTCAATATCTGTTCACCCATTTTTCTCCTCCTAATTTGCCACAAATGCCTTCCTAGCCCTATATGAACCTAAAAAACAAGCAGGAACAGTATTTTTACAGTGGATAAATATCCTATCCAGCTTATGTTGTGGAGATACATGATATCAACCTCCGGTCGGGAAGAGTACTCCCACAAAATCATCCTCCATCTCCACTTTCAGGGGGTTGATGAGTAAAGGAAAAAATAAATAATCAGATCAAACCAACTCCTTTTCCTAAGCACCTGATACACTCTAGTCAGCACACCCCAGAAGAGACTGAGCTTCTGGGAGAACATAAAAAATTGTGTGTGAAAATACCCCTTCTCCAAGATATTAAGGATGTTCCTATTTACAATAGGCTCATAAAATAAAAATGATTTAAGAAACTTGGGAGAAATAATAAAGACACCCCCACCATCAATGTTCTAGGATAATTATCCAACTTAATGTTTGGAAGGGTGATCTTGCCGAAGTACCTAGACCCTAGATGTCTAGTAGTATATGTACAGATTGATGGTGTCAAAGTCCCCCATATTTTGATTGATCTTGGGGTTTTCATCAATGTGATGACCAAGGAAAATATTCTTAAACTCAACCTCCAAGGAGCTTTTAGAAATACCACCACTATTCTACAACTTGCAAACAGGTCCACAGTCACTCTGAAATGAATTGTTTTGGATGTTATTGTCTTAATTGACTCTTGGGAATACCCTACAAAGTTCTTGGTCCTCTAGCCAAAAACCAATTTAATGAATATCCTCTCATTTTAGGAATACATTAGTTAGCCACTTCCACTACTTATATCAGCTATAGGGTCAGATACATGACTATAAAGAATGGGCCCTTATCTAAACAACTGGTATTATATCCTCCTACTCAGCCTTCCATTGACCATAGACTACCTTTGTGGTTGGAGCATGAAGAAGAAGAAGATGAAGTATATAGTACCACACCCTACCCCATTTTTACTATAGATAATGTTCTTAGAGGGGGAAAACTCGATTAGGATTATCTCATTGATCACATCATTCAAAACTAGCCCTCCACTTCCCTTCCACTCGATGACCTAGTCAAAGAATTTGAAATCCACCCTTGGATGGAAATTAACTCAGTTGATTCAACCTCTTAAACCACCAAGGCTGTGTAATTTGTCCCATCAAAATCTCTGAAGATCAACTCATATTTCTCAGCCAAACAAGGATAGTAGCTATGCCAACTCGTGAGCTCGAGTATTGCACCAATAATGCTGCAACTTAGAGGTGACAGTGTTATATACATGGCAGATGCATTCTACTCATGTCATTCTCTTTTGAGTCCTACGAAAGGGTGCTATTTCTAGGGTTTGTAAGTTTAGTATTTCACACCTCTGATTTAGACCTATAAATATAAGTGACTCAAAACCATTACTCTATTAACCATCCAATGATTATTCTGAAGCAAGAAAATACATCTAACTATTTTGCAAGCAAATAAATCTGCAATTTAAATTATGCCAAGAAATAGAAGCAAACTAGGCATATTCATGAAGTAAAAGGTTGAATTTAGATTTTAGAAAGAAGCATAATCTACTCACACACTTTTGGGACAAATGGTTAAAAACAATCTGTCTACTTCATGCTTTAACTATCATTCTTTTAATCATGCATCTAATCATGAACTAATTATGCTTGTAAATGAAATGTTTTGAAAGGAGGAGAAGGTGCTAAGATGTCTTAGGAAGGTTTTGAACTCATGGATGCAAGGCTGAAGGTGTATTGATGGTTTTGGAAGGTCTAGATGAGGTGGATGATGGTTTCTGGGCTTAATGAGAGGCCGACTGGTGCCGCTACTGGTTCTGCTACAGGTTTCTTGTAGTGCTACAGGAAAGTCCTGAATTTATACAGGAAACAGTATGAGAGAAATGTGAAGCCAAAAATGATGAATAAAATTGTAGGGGAGGTGGAATGAAGGTGTAATTGGATAAATTTAAGGTGGCCAACCCCTTGTCCAAGCTCATAACCTCTTGAGAAACTTGCCTTTCACTTCTAGGGTTGCTCACAGTGTGAACGTGAAAATCTAAAAACAGGGCTGAAGGCAGTTTGATGGAAACAAGGTTGACGATGGGTGAGAAATGAAGCTAAGGGTGTTGGTGAAGTCCTCTTTTGTTGTGCTACTTGAACATGCAAGCAAAATACATGTTCATGCAACAAAAATTGGCAAATTTATGTTGAAGGAAATGGAAAATATGAGTTGAATTTGGAAAACAAACTTACTTAAGCATTCAAATAGAAATATAACTCAGTATTCTAGACATGTTCATGACACTACATCAACATAACTATTATTTCCAAGAAATCATAAGCTAAAGAGAAAATTTGGGCCTGTGGTGAAGATGTGCCCTCCTCAAGCTCTAATGAAAGAGATGAGAAAGGGAGGCTTGACACACAACTTTCTGAGTTTATAATCTATTCTACCAACATTTATACAAGCTTAACTACAACAAAGACAAATGGAAGCAAAACTAAAAATGATGAATTGCAATGTAAGCAAACTAGCTAAAACTCATAGAGAAAAATAGCTACAATGGCATAAAAATAAACATGAATACACAAGAGATACTAAGGCTAATGGATTGGGACCCAACCCAAAAGCCTAGCCATTTGAAACTAAATCAGTGAAGGAAAATCTGAATAATCATCTTATTGCAGAAAATAGTCTCATTACATAATCATAAAAGTCTCAAAAACCTATTAAAATAGCTAATATCCTATTATCTTCCTTCAAATTTTGAATCAGAATGAGCTCTTTATCAACCCTATTTAACCTAGAGGGTAGCTACCAACAATTCCCTAAAAGTTAGGTGATGTGTCCTCTTTAACTGCAAGAGAATTGGAGATTTGGTGCACTTGATCTCCCACTTGCTTGGCTACCTTTGATTTTGAGTTGTTCGAGGGAATCTAAAGGATCCCTTGGCTACCTTTAGGAGTTAAGGAGGTGGAAAATCCTCCTATAATCTCTCCTTGCTATCTACTTTGATATTTAATTGCAAAATCTTCATCAAAAGTGAAATATATTTGTGATTATCTTGCATTTAACCCATATTAGGCATTCAAAGTATGACAAGCCTTAATCACCATCTATTATAGCAACAGAAGACCATAATATAATTAAATGTGAGAAAGGGAGACTTAATAAGGCTAAAAAGGTCAGAATTAACCCCTCTAATTATACCTAATGATGGAGCTCATCATCACCCCCCTACCAAATGGTTTCTCATCCTTTGAGCAACTTAGTCCTGATTTGACGTCTCTTTCAAATCTTTAATGGACCCTCTCACTTCCCAAGGAAGATGTGTGGGAGTCCCCTCAGGAGGGTAAAAGCCATCATTATTTTTTGATTCCTCCCATTCTCTATTCTACTCATCTTTTTCTTTTCCATCACTCAGTCCCAGTAACAAAGGTGGACTGAGTTTAAAACCAATCCACTAAATATTCCTTTCCTACATGGTCGTCTTATATAGTGGTGCCATTTCTAGAGCACTTCTCAACCTCTTTGGTTTGTTGTATTGCATGTTTCTGAGACTATGAGGGAGGCCATTCCATCTCCTTTGACTCACCATTTTTCATTCATCTCCCAACAACCTAGAAACATCATCAAAATGGGAAATGGATTGTGCTTGTGTGCTGAGGTAATTTTTTGCAAGTGCATCATCTTTTTAAATATTTATACAGTTGTCGATGACTCCCCTAGGGCTGAATAGTTCTTCCCTAATGTGTAAAAGGTTCCCTATTTTCTCTCCTCATTACCCTCCTTACTTCTTGTGCTCTTGTTTCCTCATTAACCATCCAGTAGGCTAATTCTATCAACTTCATTTCTCCCATTCTAGGATTAGGGTCCCAAACGTTCAAGTCTGTCAAAACAATATTGTTCAGATATAATTCTGCCATCTTTTCCTTGTCTTCCATGCTTGACTGGTTGCAAAATTCAATGAATTTTCTGGAGTTCTATAAAGTTAAGGACCTATGAGAGGCTAGTGTCCTGATTTGAAATAGGAGCCACTATTCTTTGAGGTAGACTGCATAGAATTTTGATGGGTATATGTGTTGAATAGCCTCCATGCACAAATCTTCCATGGTGTCCATTTTTTTTTATTTCTGTTGAAGTTGATCTTGCAATATTGCATTCTTTGTCTAGGCTTCCTGAAGCTACTCTTTCAACATGGATTCTTTGAGCCTAAAATCATAAAAATCCCTTCCCAACTCAATGATTTTTTCCTCCATGACCCGTATGTCATCGACACCTTTGGTTGTAGCAATATTCATCCAATGATGAGTGTGTGCCCTCTCCTCTTCCAACTGATAGAATAAAGGTATTGTAAAATTATGAGTAATCAATCTGCACCCTTCAATAAATGTATAGTAGCAGCTGAGATTTGGCTGAGGGCTAGGGTGTGAAACTATTGATATATCTTTGGGGACAGGTTTTGGTGAGGTAGGATCCTCCTTTTCATCTTTCTCTTCCTCCCATTTGGCATCTTTCCCTTCATTTTGTGCTTTTTCCTCAACTTCTTGGGCCTCTTTCCCACCCCTGGGTGTCTTTTCTCCCTCGTCCAAGTCTTCTTTTGCTGATTTTGGGCCTGTTGGAGTTTCAAGTAGAAAAGACATTTTCATGTATCAAAATCTATTTTTCCTGTGGCTAACCATCTCTTGCTTGTTTTCCCCTTTTTTCTGCCTTTTAAGGGTCTGTAGGGGTTGGTATATGTGTAGAGGATGCTTACCTTTTTTAATGTCTTATTATGTAGGTCACAGGGGTCCTGACAGGTAAGGTGACCTCTTGAACCTTTCATTCTTCTATACTTATGTCATCATCCTTATTGGGTGACTCCTCAATGGTAATAGGGATTTTAGTTGGAGTTTGTGGTTT
Source organism: Pinus albicaulis (assembly GCA_034641835.2). Lineage (NCBI taxonomy): Eukaryota > Viridiplantae > Streptophyta > Pinopsida > Pinales > Pinaceae > Pinus > Pinus albicaulis. The sequence continues at coordinate 16,906 of JAXQQM020085607.1, read as the reverse complement.
CTCCTACCTCATGCTTTGGCTCTTCCTGGCTCTTCCTAGTCCTTAAATACATGGGTGTTTTTCTCTTCCTCTTTTCTTTCACTGGTGTGCTCAAAGTAACTATTGTAGGAGCAACTTCCTCATCTGTTATAGCTAATGATATGATATTTTGTTGAGGAGAGGTATCAGTGCCTATCATAGGGTCCAATATTTCCTTCTCCTCTCTCTTCTCTTCCTTCTTTGTAATATTCCAATTTTTTCCACGAGATAATTGGAATATTAGAGTTCTTAATAAAATTAATTAATTCAGTAAATAAGAGGGCGAAGGGACCCATAAACCCCAAAGGAAAATAAATTCCACTTTTCATGTGTGAATGTGGATATTTCAGATCTAGATCTACATAATGGAGTAGTGGAGCAAGTACTTAATGTGAAAGGAGTGGGGATCATGTCTCATTAATGAGAAAGATCATGGAGGTTGAAGCAGTCAACTAAGATCATGGAAGGAATCAAATGTAAGATCATAGATCATTCATGATGAGATGATGGAGGAATTGGTGCATTAATGCACACATGATGGAGATCATGGAGAGACAACAGAGTCAACATGGAGACCTATGTCCACATGTATAGTGCAGATATGAGGTGGGCCAAGGCATGGGAAGGTTCACAATCTATATAATGAAGATGAAGGAAACATTAGAAGTAGGATTTTTTTTATGATTTTGTGATCTATTTAGATCTAGAGTTGTATTTTGACATTCCATGCACTCTTATGTTGTTTAGCTAAGTTTTCAGTGTTGTTTAGCACAGGGTGTTCCCGAGTGGGAATCCCACCCTTACCCATGGGGGACTTGTGTGCCTACACTGGGAAGGTTATTCTAAGCTGCCATTCATCATCAAACATTGGTGCCATAGTGTTCCAACACTCTGCAAAACATCAATATTCAAGAATTGCATTATTTCGGAAGATCAGATTGGGAGGAGGTTTTGTTCAGTATTCCAGCTCGAGAACTGGTGAAGGATTATTCCTATCACCCTGAGCTTCAAGATCAGCATTCCCAAAGCCTCATTTCAGATCTATAATTAGGCCAAACATTATTGACCTCTTATCAGCAGCAGTCCCATCAAGGATTGTGCAGTCCATCATTGCAGATCCAAAGGAGGAAGGAAGTTTCTAGCATTTCAGCTAAGAATCTTGTGAGGGATCATCCCCTCACTTTTCCATCACTGTTTCCATAATATTGGAGATTATTGCAGCACATTTCAGCAGGAATTGAGTCTCTCCATCTTTCACAGTGTATTTTCTCCAACAGTTTCATATTCAGTTGCTACAACTTGAGGGGGGAGGAAGAAGAGACAAAATCGCAAGCTTCTACCTTGGAGATTTGAAGGAGGGATTAGCCCTCAAAGCTTAGCTTTGGTTTTACATCATATTGCAGCCATATTATGATCATATTTAGCTTCATATATGCATAACCCACTAAACCAAGGATCAAACCCCAAGAGAGTAAATTTCCAATCTCATAAATCTGGAATTTCCTTTCTGGGTTATCTTGGGTTGCCATCATAAAGCCCATATCTTGAAGCTTGGAATCATTAGAGCTCCTGAGCTCCATAGATATTCATTTCCTTTTTCAGCAGCTATATGTACACCATCAGAAAAAGGGATAACATATTATTTCTTCCTGCAACTCTTCGGTTACGCAGTGCTTGTTGTAGCATGTTTGCAAGGTCATTTTAGGCCACTTCTTTGGCTAGAGTACCTATATTTGTACACTTTTGTAATTGTAATCCATATCCAGTGAATAATATGGATCACCTATTATGTTTATATCTATTTTGATCATAATATTTATGTACATTTTTTGTGTTACAAATATTGTGTTTTTGTATCAATGCATTATTTCCAATTTGGGATATTACAGTGGTATCAAAGCATGATCTTTGGCTCAACTTGTGAAAATTATTGACAACATAAGAAAAGAACATAGTAGAGATATACTATAATGGAGGGATTAAGTTTTTCCTAATATTTATTTTGAGCTATGAAGGATATCTAAAAAGAGGTCAATGAAACAAGAGGAGAAAGGCAAAGAGAAACCTCAAGAAGGTTTCAGAATGAAGAAGGTCCTAGTACTTCTTTTCAGTAGCAAAGAAGACCGGAGAAGCAAAGAGATTCACATTATTCCACTAGATCAACTTTCTTTAATGAGAAATATAACTATTCTGAATATGATGAAGGCTTGGGGCATGAGACCCTAAGTAAATATCTGTCTGAATACAAGTAACAACTAAGAGCATTGAAGGAGAATATTTTTCTCCAATAGTTTCTGCAACTAAAAGAGGAGAGGAGATCCAGAAGCAGTAGTAGAAGAAAGAGGCATAGATTATTCTTGCCTACATTTGATGGATATTCCACAAGCACATTGAGGACCTAGACGACATAATTATTTACATTCTTTCTGAAATATCCTATATCAGAAAGAGAGGTTGTGGAGTTTGCAGCATTGCACCTAGATGGTGAGGAAAGAGATTGGTGGTTCAGTCACTTGTCCCATATGAAAGTGTCTAGTTATGCAGATTTTACTCAAAGACTGAAAAAGAAGTACGAAGGAAAGAATCTAAAGACATCTCACATAGTGATATCTCCCATCATCAAGGAGATAGTGCATGAAGATTCAAGGGAAGATGTTTTCATTATCACTCAAGAGGAGGAGCCTCTACCATCACCAGCTGCAGATGTGCTTAAATAAAGAGGAGGATCACTTGCATCTTTGCAAGATGCTCTTCAGTTATTTAAATTTGGAGCCCCATTCATGATTGATGAGATGCATGATGAGGAGGAGATAGATTCTAGTGCTGGTACATTGATAGAAGAGCAACTGTCACTCTTACCAACAGTTGGAGAGACCATTGCCCCAGAAGAGGAAACTCTTGTGTTCTTGCAATATGTTTCTAAGTATCAGTTGATCCAAGGTATGCATCCACTTTCATCTCATATTGTTTCAATACCACTTATTGAAACTTATGGGGACATGCCATCAGGGCCATTGCATGACCAAGTACTAGAACAACATACTGATTTGGAGCAGCATCACATCACTACGCAGAGGAGCCTTGATATAATAAAGGAAGGAAGGAAGAACCATCCTATTTTTTCATTGATGGACTACATTCAATCCTTTGAGTTGAAGTGTAGAGTTTCAGAATATGGGATGAGTATGATCCTATGTACAATGGTTGGCTATGAGTTCAGCATTGTGCCTTGCTTTGAGACAACACATGTTTTACCTTGCAGATCTACAACACTGTTAAAGAGCCACAATGAGAAGAAGAGGACCCATTCCTTATGGGAGAAATCAAATGGCATATTCATTCATGAAGCAATGGATAAAAGGATGATAGATGGTAGACATCTTGAGATGGGCAAACTTTTCCCCTTTTAAGATGATTCTTTCTCAATGAGAATCTCACAGCTCAAAGAGAAACTTCTACCTGCAGCAGATCGAGAACCTTATTGGTTTTGGAGGGCCGTTGATGAGAAGAAGACCTCATGGAGAGGTCTCATTGGAGGTGCGCTTCAACATATCATGAAGTGCAATGTTCTTCAATAGTTTGAGGAGGTTGGTGTCCTACAATGGGAAGATACCAAGTTTTTGCAAAATGAGATCCTTCATCCTCATTCGGATGAATGGTTGATGATGTGGAGCAAGGGGTTTCCAAACCACTTTCATATCTATGAGATAGGCCAGCAAGAAGCATGTTTGTGCTAGTTGATCCTGGGTGAGTATGGTTACCACCCAATGGGTCATATTTTTATGATTCATGCCTTGCACATCACTGGAAGAATGCAGAATAAAAAGGCATGATTACTTTGGTTGTTGATGAGAGAGTTTGGACATCACATGATATATCTTATGTCCTTGTATTTACCCTTGTTTTGGATATTTCTCATGTATTTACATGTATTTCTATTGAGATGTATCTCATGTTCATGTATGTAATTAGGTTTTGGAGAAAGTATAACTGTGACATGATGTGGCATAAGGGAGGTTGTTTGTATTATGTTGATGAGACATTTCACATGCCCATTACTATAGTGTTGCTACATTACTTGAATCATGATGATGTAAGGAGGCAGAAAGAGATCTTGTTACTTTGGTTACTTTTGGGAGAGTATGGACTGATTTCTTCCCATACATTGCATGATAATGATAGAGGATGGAAACATGAGGCCTTACAGTGTTGGCTTCTATTGGGGTATTATGGTCATTGTACATGGTATGATGATGATGTGATGGGGCAACAAGATGCCTTATTAAGGTGTTTTCTCTTGAGATAATATCGCCACTACTTTTGGTACAATGATGATGTGTTGTGGCAGCAAGAGGAATTGTTGTGGTGGCTTCTATTGAGAAAGTATGGTTCTCATATTCTCATTGATGTTGATTTAGCATGGCAACAAGAAGCATTGTTGTGGTGGCTTCTTTTTAGAGAGTATGGCTCTATTACTTGTTTTCATGATGATCTAGCATGGTAGCAGAAGGATTTGCTGCATTGGTTTTTATTGGGAGAATATGGTTTGACATTTTTCATGTTCATCCATATGTCTCTACCTCTTATTTTTCACTATGTTGATGTGATGTTTGGGTCCTACATAGCCAACAAGGCTAATGATGTGAGCATTGATAAATGCAATCTACTCTATGTATCATAGGTTGGAGAGATAGTTCATGAGTTGGGACTTTCCACTTTGGGAATGAACCCCTTCATCTTATGTACCTCATGTGTAGAGGAGATATTTGGTCATCATATGGTTGCCACTTGGAGATTCATTGATGAGGATGAGTATCTAACTTTTCAGTTGGAGGCCATTCTAGACATTCTAGAGAGGCAACTTTGGAGCTAGATATGCATGACACATTGTGACAGATGGGGAGGCCATCCACATGACGATTCCATTTGGAGGGAGGATGTTTGTTGTAGCATCCACTTTTGTAGTTTCTTGAGGACAAGCAACATTTTGTTGGGGAGGACTGTAATATTCCCAAATTTTCCACAAGATAATTGGAATATTAGAGTTCTTAATAAACTTAATTAATTAAGTAAATAAGAGGGTGGAGGGAACCATAAACCCCAAAGATTAATAAAATCCACTTTTGATGTGTGAATGTGGATATTTCAGATCTAGATGTACATAATGGAGTATTGGAGCAGGTACTTAATATGAAAGGAGTGGAGATCATGTCTCATTAATGAGAAAGATCATGGAGGTTGAAGTAGTCAACTAAGATCATGGAAGGAATCAAATGTAATATCATAGAGAATTCATGATGAGATGATGGAGGAATTGGTGCATTAATGCACACATGATGGATAGGGTAATCATTACATGCACACATGATGAAGATCATAGAGACACAACGCAGTCAACATGGAGACCTATGTCCACATGTACAACACAGTTATGAGGTGGGCCAAGGCATGGGAAGGTTCACAATATATATAATGAAGATAAAAGAAACATTAGAGGCAGGCTTTTAGTTTATGATTTTGTGATATGTTTAGACCTGGAGTTGTATTTTGACATTCCATGCACTCTTATGTTGTTTAGCTAAGTCTGTAGTGTTGTTTAGCACAAGGTGTTCCCGAGCAAGAATCCCACCCTTACCCACGAGGGACTTGTGTGCCTACTCTAGGAAGGTTATTTTTAGCTTCCATTCATCATCAGACATTGGTTCCATAGTGTTCCAACTCTCTACAGAACATCCATATTCTTGAATTGTGTTACTTCTGAAGATCAGTTTGGGAGGAGGAGCTTGTCTTCAGTATTCTAGTTGGAGAACCAGTGAAGGATTATTCCTATCACCCTGAGCTTCAAGATCAGCATTCCTGGAGCATATTTTAAGATCTAGCATCAGGCCAAACATTATTTACCTCCTATCAGTAGCATTCCCATCAAGGATTGCGCAGTCCATTATTGCAGATCCAAAGGAGGAAGGAAGTTTCTAGAATTTCAGATAGGAATCATGTGAGGGAACATCCCCTCACTTTTCCATCACTTTTTCCATCATTCTGGAGCTTATTACAGCACATTTCAGTAGGCATTGAGTCTCTCCCTCTTGCACAGTGCAGTTACTCTAGCAACTGCATATTTAGTTGTTGCAACTTGAAGGAGGAGGAAGAAGAGACAAGATCTCAAGCTTCTAGTTTGGAGGTATGAAGGAGGGATCAACCCTCAAAGCTTAGATATGGTTGTACATCATATTTAAGCCATGTTATGATCATATCTAGATTTAGATCTGCATAACCCAACAGACTAGGGATTAAACCCCAAGAGGGTAAATTTCCAATCTCATAGATCTGGAATTTCCTTTTGGGGTTATCTTTGGTTGCCATCATAGAGCACAGATCTTGAATCTTGGCATCATCAGAGCTCCTGAGCTCCACATATCTGCATTTCCATTTTCAGCAACTATATGTACACCATCAGCAAAAGGGACAACACAATATTTCTTCCTTCAGCTCTCCAATTACGAAGTGCTTGTTGTAGCATGTTTGAAGGGTCATTCTAGGCCACTTCTTTGGCTAGAGTACCTCTATTTGTACACTGTTGTAACTATAATAAATCTCCAATGAGTAAAATGGCTCACCTATTCTATCTATACTTGTGTTGATCATAATATTTATGTAAATTTTCTATGTTACAAATATTGTGTTTGTGTACCAATGCATTATTCCGATTTTGGGATATTACATTCTTCGCCTCGTTTTCTTCCTTATCTGTTTCATTTCCATATTTTTATTTTTATTTCCTTCCTTTGGTTCTAATATATTTTTGTTTTATGTTTCAACCTCCATATCTTCTTCTTCCTCCTCATCTTCATCCCCCCCCTCTTATTGTTCTTCTATCTCCCTCTCTCTAAGACTATAGGTAGAACTTTGTCCTATTTAGGTGGCTATGAAGGCTTCCCTATCCATGTCTATGGATGAGTACCAAGAAACAGGGAGGTTTAATATGTTCAGAGAATCACTCACCATCATTTTTATAAGGCCATGATGAGCTAAATGTTGGTGTTTCCTTCCCCTCGCCTTTTTTCTCATGTCTGTTATTGAATTCAAGAGGAAATGAGGGATGCTTATTCTTTGATCTAAAGGGAGTTCTCCTTGAAATCTAAGTTCACTGAACAACCTGAAATGGTATCCATAGAATACAATAAGTCTTCCCTCATAGGAAATTAATTTCATGATGTGGAAGGCTACTTCATCTCAGAGGTATGGAAGGCTTTCTCTCATCACTCCATTCTAGTCCTCAATGAACTGTTCACATGGCAGAAAGAATATTTTCTTGGTTGCAGTGCTTGGCATCCTATCTTCCTTAATCCATTTGACTCCTAAGGGAAAAATGGTGATTTTTGTTATTAGTTAAGGTGAAATTCTGATGGTTATGCCTCTAACCATAGTGGTGGCTCTCTCCTTTGAGTGTGATTATAGAGCCACTACAAACTCTCGAGTTATCTCCTCATCAAATCCCTTGAGAAGCTTGAAGAGACCTAGCCATTGGTGGTTCTGGAAAATATCCATTACTTAAGGATGAATTAGTATTCTTTTAATATCAATGTTATCCCTTCTATTAAATCCCATTCCCATTTTTATGGTTGTGATAGGAAGGTGGTAATATGGTTTTTGTTTGAGAGTTCCTTGTGAAGGGGTCTTAGATATTATGGTCTCAAACAAATTCATATTTCACCATTTAATTCCCAAATTATAACTGAGTGTGTGTAAATTTCATGGAGAAATTTCAATTCTGGAGGGTGGAAACCACTTACCTCTGTCCTCTAGTGTTTTTTCTTGGATATGGTGGCCTTATGAAGTAATATCACCGAAGAGTGGCTTTGTTTTTCTCTCCTTATACATGTTGATCTTCTTGTGTAGTTTCTTGTAGCACTTCAATGTTTCCTGTAGCATGAGGGTTCATGCAAGCTCAGAATTGATAATTTTCTCTCTTATGGATCCTCTAACTTCATATTCTCCTATTTCTCTCAAAATGATCAATAGGGTGGGTATAATGAGCTAGATCTTACCTTTATGACCTTTTAAACCAAATTTGGAGTCGAGTGATGACTTGGAATAGGCACGCATTTTCCTCTATGGGACTGTTGGTTCCACCCCAGGTAATTATTTCTCCTGCCTCAGAATCACCTCCTTGTAATTGTTCACTCTCCCTTGACTGATTTGACTTTCCTAGGTGGCATGTACACTAAACCTCGACATTAAATCATTTTGATCATTATGAGGACATAGCGAGAGGTGAAGGGCCATACCTGACCTTACCTTGTGCTGGTGTGTTGAAAACATGATATAGTGCAGGGAGTTGGAGTTTGGTGACAACCATGGCTCTCTTTCTTTTGTTGTGTTTTTAATTAATTTTTTCTGAGTGAGCAACTTGTTTTCTGAGTGAGTTGCTTAACATTTTTGTTTATCTTTTATTCTTGCAGGTGTTGCATGGAGGTCCTCGAGTGCTTTGGCTAGTGTGTTCCCTCTCCTGAAGTATGTTGGTCATCCCTTGAATCCATATTCATCAAATTATCTTCATATTTTGAACTTCTTGTGCCATACATAGAATTGTTACAAGAAACTTTCCAACTTCCTGTAGCAACCTTCTCTCTTGATGCAGGGGCATTAGACACTAGCCAACAATGTAGGAGGTTTTTCCCACATGTTGTGGCTATGAGGGTTTGGAAACGTCTGAATTGTAACAGCTAGGTGTCAATACCTCAGCTGATTGTATTATTTAGATCAGTTAGAGTCGTAGAAGTCGAATAACTCAATTAGTTTAGCTGTCACATTTCAGTTAGTTGAATTATTTTAACCAGGCTATTGATTTTCTAAAACGGTCCTCTCAGAGGAACTGAAGAGTCATACGTTTATGTATATAAATGTGATCCATCAGATGTATTAAAGAGCAAAGAGAAGAGAGGGAGAAGAGAGATTCTGCAATAAGATCTGTGTTCACAATTGCTTCCAATTAAATAGTTTCTATGCACATTTACCATAGAGTCGTTTTGAATCCTTAACTGCCAAGAGATTGTTTAATTGTGAAGTGATGAAATCTATGCATATATAATTGAAATCCTGTCTAAATTCCACATATCTTTGTCTATTTTTTCCCTTAATTAGTCGAGAAAACCCTGTGAATTTAACCCCCACCGCAGGCGAGGTATGTGTGGAGAACCCATGGTCGTGAACCCTGTTCATATATAAAATTCCCGCTTACTAAAGAGAAACAGAGTCGTTGATTTTGGAACCTGACCCTGGGATTAGACCCGAGTTAAATGACTGAGAAGGCAAGCGCGACCCCGCATTAACCCTGGTCAATCTTCGTAGCAAAACCACGAGCAGATTTGAGGAGGCGGATTGCCCATATCGCACCGCTTTTGGTGTACAGGCGATATTCCCCGGTCGAGGAGCGATTCCATAGAGGAGTGGATGCGTGGCAAAGTGGACCCCCAGAAAACCACCGTTTAAACCGCGCCATCACATGTTAACATTTGTACCAGGACGCCGAGCGATATTGACGAGAGCTGTCGATCTGGGAAAGGGCCATCGGACAATGGTTTCTTGCAGGAGGTGCGAGAATGATAACCAAGGTGCGTGGATGATAAAAGAGGTACGGTGCATGAGTTTGATTAGTCCATTGACCGTAGAAGTGGGGCCAGAGCTAAAGGTTTATTACATAGTTAACTATTCAAAATAGAGCGTTGGTTTTAATATAAAGTTTCGAAAGGCATAAAACGTTGGTCATAAGGTTGAAGGCATAATATAAGGTTCGGGAATATAATTTAAAGTTCAAACATTGTGGATAGTATTATTTATCAAATTCTACGAATTTGATAATTAAATAAAAAGAAAATAAAAGAGCCACGTGTGGTAAACCAAAGAGAAATGCGAGTAGAGCCACGTCACCATTGACCAGCTCTCCTTGGGGCAGACATTTCAGTTTTGTTGCATCATTTGTGGTACCATAGCTGTTGTCTAAAGTTTTTTTGCTGACATGGCAATCCGAGTTGGTAGAGGTGTTGGCAGAAGGAGACCTGTTGCCAACGCTGAAGTTTTGGGGATGTTGCAGAGGGTCGAGGCCAGAATGGATGTCATAGAGCGAAGACAGACTAGAGATCCTAAAGACATCAACGAACTTGAAATAGAAGAAGCAGAAGAAAATGTTGAGATTCCTCCTGACATGAGGCTCCTAAGAACTATTCTGGGGTCTGCAGTCAAGCCCAGAATTGAAGTGTTGAGTTATGCCAGGGGACTGAATCCAAAAGAACTAGTAGACTGGATTAATGAATTGAACAAGTGCTTCGATTATGAAGAAATAAGTGAAGATAAGAAGGTCAAGTTTGCAGTAACAAAGCTGAAGGGACATGCTGCACTTTGGTGGTATGGAGTGTAGGCAGAAAGGAGGAGAGTTGGCAAGCAACCTATTAGGAGCTAGACCAGAATGATGGCTAAATTCTTGCCTAGTGATTACCAGCTAACATTGTATAAGAAAATGCAAAAACTGAGACAGAGGTTGCTGACAGTAAAGGAATACACAGAGGAATTCTACAGAGTGAGCATAAGGGCTGGGCAATTTCAAGACACACCAGAAAAGACTGCCAGATATGTGAATGGTCTCAAGCTAGAGATCCAAGATGAGATTGTTCTTCTGTCTCCCAAGACAATGGAAGAGGCCTACCAGATGGCCTTGAAAGCAGAGGAGAAACTCGTGAGGAAACAGTCTGCCAAGAAGAGAGGTACTTTCCGTGGGAAGGGAAGTCAGGGTGGTACAGGAAAGCCTACACCCAGGGATGGAGCTGACAGTAGCTCACCTCAGAATGCATCTACAGAGGATGATGCAAGTGGCAGAAGGGGTTCTTACAGAGGGAAAGGAAGAGGAGACAGAGGCAGAGGCATAGAATTGAGGTGTTATAGATGTCAGAAAGTGGGACACAAGCACTATGAATGTCCAGAGAATGTGGGAAATGTCCACAATGTTGTTATGTCAGATTGTATTGGAGAGAATGAATTTGGTATAACAATTTTCCAGAAGGGAGAACTTTGTTGTAAAGGTCTGCTATGTACAAGAATTAATCGAGCTCAATAAAGAAGACTTTGTTTAGGAGCATATGTAAAGTCCAAGGGAAATGCTGCCAGCTGGTCATTGATAGTGGCAGCACAGACAATTTGGTTTCCACTGAGGTAATAGAGAAGTTGAAGTTGAAGACGAGGGAGCATCCAACTCCCTACAGGGTGTCCTAGTTGCATAAAGGACATCAGATAGTTGTGAAATAACAGTGTGAGATAGAGCTGCAAATGGGAAAATATAAAGATAAGGTCCTGTGTGATGTAATGCCCATGGATGTGTGCCATATACTACTGGGTAGACCTTGGCAGTTTGACAGAGCAGCAGTGCATGATGGCAAGAAGAACACTTACAAGTTCTTCAAATATGGGGTACACCATACCTTGATACCCATGGAAGAAGGAGAGCCATCCAACCGAGTGATTGATCCAAAGACCTTATTGCTGAGCGGGAAGGAATATCTACAGAAAGATAGAAGAAGAAGAGGTAATTTTTTCTTTAGTTTGCAAACCTAAAGTAGTTCTTACTTCTACAAAGATTTATGATTTACCAATAGAGATACAAGAGATGTTAGATGATTACTGTGAAATTGTTGTGGAGCTGATGAGCTGCCACCTGTGAGGAAGATCAGCCATCAGATAGATTTTATCCTTGGTTCAAATATTCCAAATAAGGTAGCCTACAAAATGACTCCCAAGGAAAATGAGGAAATCAGGAGACAAGTACAGGAATTGGTGGAAAAAGGACTGATCAGAGAAATTTTGATTCCATGTGTTGTACCAGTAGTATTGAGCCCAAAGAAAGATGGAGGCTGGAGGATGTGTACTGATTCCAGAGCAATCAATAAGATCACAATCAGGTACAGATTCCCTTTTCCCAGAGTTAAGGATTTGATGGACTGTTTGAGTGGTGCTAAGTATTTCTCAAAGATAGATTTGAAGAGTGGATACCATCAGATTAGGATAAGAGAGGGTGATGAGTGGAAAACTGCTTTAAAACAAATGAAGGACTGTATGAATGGATGGTAATGCCTTTTGGGTTGTCAAATGCACCTAGTACTTTTATGAGACTTATGAATGAATTATTGAAGGAATTCATTGGTAAATTTTTGATAGTGTATCTGGATGATATATTATTTTTCAGCAGAACTAGAGAAGAACATTTAAGGCATCTTAATCATGTCTTGAAGAAGCTGCACCAAGAGAAACTGCTGATAAATCTGAAGAAATTCTCATTCATGAAGGAAGAGTTGGTGTATTTGGGTTTTGTTGTTTCTACGGAAGGATTGAAGATGGACCCAGAAAAGGTTAAGGCAATTGTGGAGTAGCCTTCACCCAGGAATGTTTTTGAGGTAAGAAGTTTCCATGGACTTGCTAGTTTTTACAGGAATTTTATAAGAAAATTCAATAAGATTAATGTACCCATAATTGAAACAATAAAGAAGAGCAAACAACCATTAAAATGGACTACTGAAGCAGAAATAAATTTTAAACTGTTGAAGCAAAAGATAACAGAGAAGCCTGTTTTGATTCTGCCTGATTTTAATAAACCATTTCAAGTAAAGTGTGATGCTAGTGGAGAGGCCATTGGAGCTGTGTTGAGTCAGGATGATAGGCCTGTGGCATATTTCATTGAAAATCTGAATGACACCAGAAGAAATTATTCCTCTTATGAGAAGGAATTCTATGCAATTGTTCAGGCGCTGAAGAAATGGAGACATTATTTGATGTCCAGGGAATTTGTATTGTATTCTAACAATCATGATTTACAGTATATTGTACAGCAGCCCAAGTTGAAACATAAGCATGCTAAATTGGTTGAGTATCTCCAAATTTTTAATTTTGTTTTGAAACATATAAGTGGTCAAGCCAATAAAGTAGCTGATGCCTTGAGTAGGAGGCACATGCTTGTTCAAGAAACAAATTTTGAAGTTGTAGGATTTGATTTTCTCAAAGAATTATATAAAACAGATCCAGATTTTAAAGAAGCATTTGAGGCATGTAGTAACCCTATTCTAACAGATAGAAGCCAATGGCTGGATTATTTCCTGCAGGAGGCCTTGTTATTCAGAAGAATCCAACTGTGTGTACCAAGATGTTCCATGAGAGAAAATTTGATCAAAGAAAAGCATAGTGGTGGACTTGCTGGACACTTTGGTACTGATAAGACTTATGAGCAGCTAAGTCACTTTTATTACTGGCCTAAGATGAGAGTAGAAGTGGATAAGTTTGTGAATAATTGCAAGATTTGTCAATATGCTAAAGGAAGGAGCCAGAATGCAGGATTGTACACTCCCTTACCTATTCCAGATAGGCCTTGGGACATGGTGAGTATGGATTTTGTTCTAGGATTTCCCAAGACTCAAAGAGGGAAGGATGCCGTCTTTTTTGTAGTGGACATATTCTCCAAAATGGCACATTTTATTCCATGTTACAAAACTAGTGATGCCACCCATGTTGCTAACTTGTTTTTCAAAGAAGTTGTTAGATTGCATGGGTTTCCCAAGAGCATTGTTTCAGACAGAGATACCAGATTTGTGGGGCACTTTTGGAGGACACTGTGGAGGAAAATTGTTACCAAACTGAGTTTTAGCTCAGCTTATCATCCCCAGACTGATGGACAAACTAAGGTAGTGAATAGGAGTCTGGGAAATTTGTTGAGAAGTCTTGCAGGAGAACATCCCAAGCAGTGGGATCATATTTTTCCTCAGGCAGAATATGCATATAATGACTGACCAAACAGAAGCACAAGGTAGAGTCCATTTCATATTGTTTATGGAATGCACCCCAGAGGAATATCAGAGTTAAGGAATCTGGGAAGAGCAGAGCTAAGGAGTGCAGATGGTGAGGAATTTGCTTTAGAGATCCAGGCCATACATGAACAAGTGAAACAGCAACTATAACGCAGCAGCATCAAATACAAAAGTAGAGTAGAATTGAGCAGAAAGGAAGTTCATTTTGAAGTAGGAGATCTGGTTTTGGCACACTTGAGAAAGGATAGATTCCCAAAGAAGCAGTACAACAAATTGAAGTTGAAAAATATTGGGCCATGCAAGATACTTAGGAAGTGTTCTGCAAATGCTTATGAGATTGAATTACCCCCTAATGTTGGAATATCTCCCATTTTTAATGTTGCAGATTTGTACAAGTATGAAGATGATGGTGCAGAAGAAAGAGCAGCAAACAAGGAACAGATTAAGTGGAAAGAACAGCTACCCCCAGCACAACCATTGCAACAAGATATTGGATAAAATACCATTAAGAAGGACCAGAGGACGAGAGTACTTTCAGTACTTGATCAAGTGGAAGGATAAGAAAAAGGAATATGCCCACTTGGATGACTGAAGAAATGTTGCAGAAGATAGGCAGATCTGTGGAAGAGCTCATGGACAGGAGCCCATGAAGAAAATTGCCCTCGAGAGTCTGATGTAGGGGTATTAGACACTAGCCAGCAATGTAGGAGGTTTTGTCCACATGTTGTGGCTAGGAGGGTTTGGAAACATCTGAATTGTAACAACTAGGTGTCAATACCTTAGCTAATTGTATTATTTAGATCAGTTAGAGTTGTAGAAGTCGAATAGCTCAGTTAGTCTAGCTGTCACATTTCAGTTAGTTGAATTATTTTAATCAGACTATTGATTTTCTAAAACGGTCCTCTCAGAGGAACCGAAGAGTCATATGTTTATGTATATAAATTTGATCCATCAGATGTATTAAAGAGCAGAGAGAAGAGAGGGAGAAAAGAGATTCTGCAATAATATCTGTGTTCACAATTGCTTCCAATTAAATAGTTTCTGTGCGCATTTACCATAGAGTCGTTTCGAATCCTTAACTGCCAAGATATTGTTTAATTGCGAAGTGATGAACTCTGTGCATATATAATTGAACTCCTATCTTAATTCCACATCTCTCTGTCTATTGTTTCCCTTAATTAGTCGAGCAAACCCTGTGAATTTAACCCCTGCCACATGCGAGGTCTGTGTGGAGAACCCATGGTCGTGAACCCTATTCATATATAAAATTCCCGCTTACTAAAGAGAAATAGAGTCGTTGATTTTGGAACCTGAACCTGGGATTAGACCGGAGTTAAATGACTAAGAAGGCCAGCGCGACCCCGCATTAACCCTGGTCAATCTTCGTAGCAAAACCACGAGCGGATTTGAGGAGGCAGATTGCTCATATCGCACCGCTTTTGGTGTACAGGCGGTATTCCATGGTCGAGGAGCGATTCCATAGAGGAGTGGACGCGTGGCAAAGTGGACCCCCAGAAAACCACCCTTTAAACCACACCATCGCACGTTAACATTTGTACCAGGACGCCGAGCGATATTGACGAGAGTCGTCGATCTGGGAAAGGGCCATCGGACGGTGGTCGCTTGCAGGAGATGCGTGAACGATAAACAAGGTGCGCGGACGATAAAAGAGGTACGGTGCATGAGTTTGATTGGTCCATTGACCGTAGAAGTGGGGCCAGAGCTAAAGGTTTATTACATAGTTAACTATTCAAAATAGAGCGTTGGTTTTAATATAAAGTTTCTAAAGGCATAAAATGTTGGTCATAAGGTTGACGGCATAATATAAGGTTTGGCAATATAATTTAAAGTTCAAACATTGTGGATAGTATTATTTATCAAATTATACGAATTTGATAATTAAATAAAAAGAAAATAAAAGAGCCACGTGGGGTAAACCAAAGAGAAATGTGGGCAGAGCCACGTCACCGTTGACCAGCTCTCCTTGGGGCAAAAATCTCAGTTTTGTTGCGTCATCTCTGCTTCTTGGGGCTCCAAATTTCTTAGGAATGAAGTGAAATTCTTTTTGGAGGTCAGGGATGGAGTGATGGAATGTGTGGAGTGAGGGAGAAGTAAGGGGGGAGGTCTCATGCCAAGGTATAAATAATCTAGATGCTAGTGGCGCAACATAGGGTTTAGAGAGTGAATCCTTGTGCTTGGAGTGAACTGAGGGTTAGGAGTGGTAGGTATAGGAAAAAAATAAATTATCATCATATTTTTGAAGTTTATAAACCTTTGAGAGAGTTTATTTCCTCATAAATAAGTTTCCTATAGCATTTACAGGGTTTCCTGTAGTGCTACAAGAATCCTGTAGCTGCTAGACTTTCCTTTAGCAATTACAGTGAAGGAAAAAAAATGGATTTTTTTGCCTACTTGTGAGGTGAAATCAATGAATGGGTGCATGATGGAGTTTTCCATGCAGTGTGTAAGCAGAGGAGAGGGAGAAGTGAGGGAAAATTTATCCTCTGGATCCAAAAGCCATATTTGATCAATAACCTGCAAAACAAAAAACAAGTGAGTTCATAGGTATCATATTTGTCTTTTTTTGTTTGTTTCTTTTCTCTTTTCTTCTCTTTCTTTTTTTTCAAGGTAGGTGGGCTACCTCCATGGAGTATTTCAACCCACAAGTCTTCCTTGGGTGCCTCTATGAGTTTTTCACTGAAGGATATTTTA
Organism: Pinus albicaulis; assembly: GCA_034641835.2. Lineage (NCBI taxonomy): Eukaryota > Viridiplantae > Streptophyta > Pinopsida > Pinales > Pinaceae > Pinus > Pinus albicaulis. Next base: position 335 of record JAXQQM020085607.1, on the reverse strand, counting down.
TTCTTTATTTATTATTATTATTTTTTGCTCCAGGATTGCCTCATGGAGGTTTTCAACCTTGGAGTTGGCCTTGGGTGCCTTAGAGAGGTTTTCACACATGCCTCTTTATTTTTTATTTTTTTTCTCTCTCTATGAAGGGGAGGCACTGGAAACTATGGAGTCTCCAATGACATACACCTCCCTATTTATGGAATTTATAAATTCATCCCTATACAAGTGCTTTTTGTAACCTTTGACCCTATAACCATTAACAAGCAGGGGAATCCCCTCCTCATATATGGTCTTGATCTAAACTGTGCCATTATAATAGAATTTTTCCACTTTGTAAGGTCCCA